>RJWT010016341.1:0-19915 GCA_004365215.1 Cuniculus paca | reverse complement strand
CACTTTCTGACTCAGGTTATCCAAGTGACATAGATGGAAGGTGCTTTTAGTGACAGATTTTAGAGACATTCCAGTTATAAAGTTTTGAGAATCTTTCAAACTAAATCCAGGGAAAAGCTGTGCTGTCCACTAAAAAGTGAGACTTCACACTTGACTTCTGGAAAGTATTATGTTAATTTATGGTTTTGGCATTAGTAAGCAAGCAAATTAGGATGTAAGCAAGCAAGTTAGGATGTGATGAAGAGTTCTTTAAAGTTATATGTTCCTTGTTATTATATTTTATTGATTAGTTCATCTCAAAGCAAGAAGTCCTGATATTACCCTTAAATAGCTTTGATGGCAGAGGCAACCTTTATAACTCAGTAAGAAAATGTGTCTTCCGTGAATGTGAATGAAACAAGGAAGGCACGTTCATGTTGTTAGAACCACAGACTGTGAAGAATCCATACTATACTTGCAAAAACTAAGCTACCTTCTGAGAGAAAGAGATGAAGATTGATTGATTGATTGATTGATTAGTTTAAAGGTACTGTAGTAAAGAACAAAATTCCTAAGCAATGTTTCTGAACACTCACATCTTGACTCAGCCTTGCCAAGGACTGGAGCAGATGTAAACCTCTCCAGTGTTCACCCGAGGGAATGGTGACTCTCAGCTGGGATGCTGGGGAAGTTCCTCACATGCAGGAAGGGTTTAAATTGGTTTTTTAAAATGAAGACTCATACCTGCCTGGCAAGCACTAGATAGTGAGTTCAATTCCCAGTACCAAAAAAAAAAAAAAAAAAAAAAAAGACTCAGTTCAACAGAAATCATTTTAATAGAATAACACTGAGAATTTTTTGGAAGGCCATGGAAGTGCTCAAAGAATCTATAGACCACCTAGAGCAGTTTTCCAATGCCCAGTCTTCCATGAAATTGGTCCTTGCACTATAAAAGTTGGGGACTGCTGGTTTAGAGATCTGAATTTGGGAAAAGTGAGGCAACAATATAATTTCAAGGATGTGGGGAGCAAGAATCACTTAGTCTCTCAGGTTACTTCCACTACAATAAATGAGTTTTAACCATTTCCAGTCTACTGCCTTTCTGCCCAAGATTCCACTTGCTGTCTTGGATGGATTCAGGAGAGTGAGTTGACCTGTTCTCATTGGGGTTACATGTTGGTCTCTTGGATAGAAGATTAGAGAACACCTTGATTAACAATTCTAGAGCATTGTATGGAAAGAAGAGATAATTCATGTCACGGCAAATGCATTATCATTAAAGTTAGAATAAATGTGGATCAGCTAACAAACTAATGAATGAAGTAATATTTGCTATGAAGAAGTAAAATTTTTATACACAGAACATCTGGAAAAGGCAGTGAAGGTCAAAGTAGATGAGCAAAGATCAAGTAGATTAGCTTCATTCAGTCTTCATTTAGGAAAGTAGTGACAAATAAGCTTGAATGGATGGGTGGATGGATGGATGGATGGATGGGGGGCCAGACAGATCATGGATGTCCTTATGTAATCAACTAAAGGATGTGGACTTGGTCTTGAAGACAACAGGATGCAGTTAGTATTTTTTAACAGGTCAATGACAAACTAAAAATATCTTTTAGCTAGAAAATTGGATGGAAAAATGCAAAGTGGGCTGCAGAAAATGCTAAATGGATTAAAACAAGAAAAGACTAAGCTTACAATTCCCAGAGAGCTATCTCAGACAACGGTAAGAAAGAATAGTTTGCACATCCCACACCTGCAGTGGACATGGCAAGAGATAGACCTGTACTCAGTTAGCAAGGGAAAAGAACATGGCAGATTTGAAAGACATGAAGTGAAACTAACAGCACCATTGAATGAGTATGGTGGGAACATAGCCTGAGGATTTGAGCCTGACTATGGGAAGGAGACAATCATACTACTAACAGGAAAGGGAGAGATGAATAAGAGATAATTTCTGAGGCAAGATTAGAGAGTGAACCAGTTTTTTAGATCTGTTTATTCAAGGTGCAATAGGGAGCTTAGGCAGAAATACCCAGTCAGATGTTAGTAGGTGAGAAATCAGGCCAGAGAGTTCACTCAGGTCTTTAGGGCCTTCCCCACAGAGGTGAGACTCCACCATCCCACGGATAGGAAAGATCTCTGAAAAGGAGATTGTAGATGAGCTCAGTCAAGGGGCAGCAACCTTGGAGGAATCCACTCCCTCTGCCACAGAGTCTTCATGTGTTGAATTTATTGGCCTCTTCCTGGAGCAAACACCTAAACTAGGAGCTTGCTGCAGATCAGCTTTTCTCTTCCTTTATTTCTATCAATTGATCTACAAGCTGATTCTTAAGCTATGGAAATTAGTTTTGCAATATTGGAAGTGTAGGAATCCAGGACACCTTTTTTGAAAACTAAGTCTTACTAAAACATCAGGGTCCTTTTGTTAAATAACTTTGAATTCATTTAAAGAACACGAACTGCTTTTAAATGTAGTTTTGAATTTCTTGGGAAAACTGTCTCTATTTGGTGTCTAAAACATACACAGCTATTTTTAAAGGAATGGCTCAAGCTTTAGTCATATCTTTTCCTCCCCAAAGTTTATTGTCAGACCTCTTTTCTTCCTAGACTTTGTGTCTCACTTCCTACCTATGAAAACGTTTCATTTCAAGCACCGTGTCTGAGAGGTTTGTTGAAAGTACAATGTGATGGTTTCAGGTGTGGGGTTCCAGCTGTGAGGAGCTCAGCGTGAGCTGTCTTAACAAGTAAAGAAGCAGGGGAAGTCCGGTCCTCTGCTGCAACATATTCTATACTGAATTCATTTTTTAGAGAAAAACCACCCAATTGCCAAACAGCGGCTAAGTGCGGGTCATCTTGCTGCTGAAGCTCTTGCTTCCTGCAGTGGTTAGCACCAGGTTTGATCTCCTGTTAAAAAGAAGTGTGCCTGCAGAGGGACATATGTTATCTCTTCTGTCCATTAAGTATTTATGATGAATCCTTTGGGGACCATAAACCAAACCAGATTCCATTCATCTCCAGGGAAAATAGCACTTGGAATTTCTGCAAGTTTCTTCAGGTTTTCCTTCTGTCCTTTTCATCCTGTATCACTATTTATGGGCATATACTTATGTTTTGTTGAATCCTGCAAAAAACACATTTAATGTAAAACAAAACATCAACAAGGACAACAGAGATGGTAGAACTGAAAAGTGTCCCTGAGCTGATGTTAGGGAAATAGCCGTCAAGAACATTACTATGTTACCATTTCTATCTGTAGAATACTTTTTAATATTCAGTTCACATCTGTATTCATTATATAACTTTGCCTTCATAAAAAAGCTATGATTTTGAGGGGGCATTCATCCAGCCATTCATTCATTCAAACTTCACTGAGTAGCTACTATGTGTCTGGCATCATTGTGGCAATAGGAATATGGCAGTGATCAAAACAGGTAAGATCCTTGTCTCTGAAGAGATCGACATAAAAAACAAGTAAGCAAATTTAAGAATCAAGATAAAATCATACAGTGGAAAATGTTATGAAGAAAGCAGGGGAATGTGATTGGGATGAAGAGGTCAAACGCTTAAAGTAAATGGTCTGGGAAGATCTCTTTGAGGAGGCTACATTTAGGCTGAGATGTGAAAGACAAGAAAAATCTAGCTAGAGGAAGACTTGTGGGGAGAGAAGGTTCAGTAAAAGGGAATCACAGACAAGATAAATAACCTGCTCAAAGTTGCATCCCCAGAACAGTGCCACTAGGTCTACATTGCTCTCTCATTAACATGTTCATGTTATTTCAGATAGTCTGTATTTCTGCAGTTTTCAATTTATTTCTTATCCATCCGAAGGACTTATCATGTATAATCTTCACTTGGAAGAAATGCGAGGAATGTATTCATAGAATGAAGTCCTTGACTATTATACACTTGGTTTCTCTGGGGACATTATTGTTATTCACTGGTCATCCCTGAGGTTAAGGTCTTAGACAAGTCCTTCACTTTTTAGTAAACATCAATAGTATTTTCACCTACTTTTTAATTCACTTCTTTTTAGTAAAGGAAAATGTGTATTGCCATGTAAATGTATTATAACAATAGACTAATGTCTTTAGTAAAAAAGCAGAAATGCAACAGTTTTCAATGCAGAAGAAATCAACCCGTTAGGCCCAGTTATTCTAAATTTTTCTTTGTTTTACCCTTATATCCTTCCACTCTGTTTTAATGTATGTCACTCCTCCCTTTTGCTCTCTAATGGCATCATAGAAATAAACTTACAGCAATAACAAACTGAACGCAGCTGAAATAGCTCCTCAATATTGATAAATGGGCAAAATGAGGCTTTATTGAAACAATTACATTGTTAAAAATCAGAATTATTTCATCCCATTTAGATAATGAGATTATTACAGTACAATATTAACCATGAAAAAACTAACATATGAATGTATACTGTTTGCTTTAATTAATTTCTGGGTTTCTTCCCCCCTGTCATTTCTTCCTTGATTTTTGAAAATCAGATTTATTTTAAATTTGTGGTGTTTTTTAAATTATCTAATTTCTATTTTGCATCTCCCTAGTCTGTCATTTTCTCCTTAATTTTTAAAATCAGAATTTTTTCATCTCATTTAGACAATGAGGTTCTTTGGGTTCAACATCAACCATAAAAAAACTAGCATATGAATATATGATGTTTGTTTTAACTATCTAATTTCTGGGTGTTGTCATTGTTTTGTTTTTCCTTGCCATTTTCTCCTCTGAAGGATCTCAAACTTGAACCCCTGGAAGAAGAAGTTATTGAAGGGAATACTAAATCTGTAAGTACCTTTGCAGGTCAAAATTTTAGATACATATATTTTAAGATATGTTTTAATTTCCTTGAAAACTATTACCTCAATGAAAAATTGAGTAACATGTGAACATATTTAATTTTGCATGGCTAAATTGTGAGTTGTAGAAGCATAATATCTACTTCACAAGGGTTTTTAGTGAAAACTCTCGGCACATAATAGATGAAAAACTGAAAATTTTATGCATGTGTAAATCAATGGAGTTATTGAATAACTGAATGAATATGACTGCCAGAAAAGGGTAACATGAAAACTTTATCATAAGCACATTTTGTAAATTCTGCTAGGTTGAGTACTTTACATACCTGAGCTGAAGCCTGCTCTTCTTTGTTACTGTATTTCTAGTATTTTGACTAAAACTAGGAACATTTTAATGCTCAAAAATAATTTTTTAAAGAATAAATTGATGTTTAGAGAAAAGGGATCATTTATATTCCTGGGGAAAGTGTGTATCCATAATGGTGACAATTACAAAAATTGAATGAAAATGGGCAAAGTTATCCTAAAAGGTAGACTGAGCTGCGGTTTAAAAAAAAAATAGTGAATAAATTAACTAAAAAGCAACATGTACTGTGATTTTATTATTTTATTTTATTTTAACACATTTACAGCACATTCTATTTGGGGAAGTTGGGTGTTTGCATTTACATTTAGTGATAAACTAGATTTTGCAATCTTGGATACTGACAGAAAATCACTTTTTTGATATTACTTGATGTGTATTATGGGCTTTGTAAAGGTTGAGGAACAGTCACATTTACATAGAAGCTGGGAAATACCTTTCATCTGTGTATGGTGCACTGTTCCAGAGGCACTGAATACATGGTAGGAGGTGATGCCCACTCATGTGACAGGCTCCTGCTCATTTGTTCAAATTTGGGACACAAAAGGATTCTTCATAGAAAGCCTTGGGGTTTCTCAGAAAAGTTGAATAATAGCTGCTACCATTAGAATCTTAGAGATCTGCATATTTTCCCATGATATAACTGTATTTTTCACTGCACAACTAGAACTTTTATATCTCCAAAGACCTGCTGTGGTCTGTGTTAGCTCATCAGGCACCTCAGATTTTACAGTGGCTGACTTCCCTAGAAAGGTGAGCGGGTGTGGAGCCCCCCTCCTAGAACAGCTGGTTCATTTGGTCTTCTAGGTACAGCAATTGTTGATCTTGTGATGCCGCATCTGGTATCATCTTATAGGCTTGAAGAGAAGGACAACTCCAAGAAAAATGAACGCAACTCTCCTAATGTTGTAAGAGACAATTGTCCATTCTTAAATAATTTCCTAATGTGAGATTATTAATCTCTATCAATGAGAGACAAAAATCATCCAAGAGTTGTTTGCAAAAGGAGGTAGCTGTGACATTTGCTAAGCCTTGACAGAAGAGAGAGGTCAATGCCAACACACACACTAAAATATCAATACACACAGGATTACTAATTCAATAGTGCATAAAGTATGTGGTATGGTCAAAACATAGTGAAATTAAAATTTAAAATATGTTTACAGTAAAAGACAGATTACCATTAAACCCCCTCAGAATACTTCCTTCACTTTGAACACCCATTTCATTATGTTGCTTTTCTGTTTCGTTTTGTTTTGTTTTTTGGAGGGGGTTGTTGTTTCTGAAATAGTTCTAGAAGTCTTCTTTCACGAGTGTCTTTAGTTGTGTTGTCCTGGCTCAATTCACTTACCATTCATGACCATTTTGGCTTTTGAGAGGAAACAAAAGTTGCACAGTGGCAGACCTAGTGAATAATATGAACGAAGAGAATGAGGACACATTATACTTTTACTTGACAGAAATTGCCATAAACTTTTGATCAATGAGGAGTGGTCAAAACATACAGATATGGCAAATGTTTAAATTTAAAAATTTATTATTGTAAAAGACACATTGCTATTAACCCTCCTCAAAGTACCCCTGTCACTAAAATCACTTATCCCATCATTCTTGGCAATGTGTCTTTTACTGTAATAAGTTTTTATTTCATTTAAACCATTTGCCTTATCATTCAATCACTGCTGTACTTTGAAAAATTAGGACTGGAAATGTGGTTCAGTTGTCAGTACTGTTTAAAAGCAAGAAGAAATATCCCTTGACTATTTTTAACCATCTATAATAGGTAAAACTAAGTATGATCTTTGAGAATAGACACATAGTAATAGCTCAAACTGGTTATTTTCTCTCAGAATTAACAATAAGACCCAAGTGTGGTAGTGCAGGTCTGTAATCACAGAACTCTGGGATACTGAGGATCATAAATTTGAGTCCAGCCTGGGTGACTTAGTGACTTGGCAATATTCTGTCTCAAAATAAAAAATTAAAAAAACCTGAGATATAGTTCAGTGCAATGTCTCTGTGTTCAATTTCCAGTATCACCACCCCCCCCCAAAATCAATTATCATTAAAAGTATTTTTTATTAGTGGTAATACATGCATTACTATTGATTCCTATAAAACCTCCTATATTCAGAATGAACAAAACCATTTTTCACAGTTATTTCACAGCTAGTGCTGATAATTGTATCCTACTAAGTGTTCAATGATTTATTCTGATGCCTAAAACCATTTTTAGAATTCATTGACTAAAAAGACTTTTTCTTTTCCATTAGTGAAGGCATTAGAGCTCTTAAAAATAAATTTCACAATAGAAAGCAGAGAATAAGTTTGTATTACAGCTTGTTTTTTAAAAGCCAGTCTTTACTGAGCTCATACTATATGCCAAGAGTGATGCTGAACGCCCACACGTACCACTCACTTTATCCTCACAGTTGCTGAAGGAGGTGGTGCCATCAATGGCCCCATGTTACAGATGAAGAAATTAAAATGCTGAGAGAGTTAGAAACTGTAACTGAACCCTGACAATTAGGCGCCAGACCTCCACTCATAGCCAGAATATAACATTTCTCTATTAGTCAGTTTTCTCATTGCTCAGACACAATACTTGCACTCACAACTTAAAGAAGAGGTTTAATTTAGTTCATTTCAGGGAATTTAGTCTATGGTTGACTGGCTCCCAGGCAGAAATAACATGGTAGAAGGACATGAACGAGTAAAGTTACTTAGTTCACACCTGCAGGGATGCAGTGCAGGCGATGAGTGCCAGAGAGAAATGGGCCAGGGACCCTGCATAGTACCCAGGGGCTGTCTCTGCTACCCAGACATACCCAGGAGTATACTGTACTACTCTGCTGCTAGGTGTTCCTTAATCAATGAAGCTGATATTGCAGGATTAATAGTAACAACTTCCAATCTAAGTTTTTGCTGGATTTCTGGCCATTAAAGTAGAGCTATTCTTTGTCAGTGAGTCTCGAGACTAATGGAGGACTGTTTCATGAGGTTTCCCACCATAAGAGCAGAGCAGATTATTTGGTGAGTTTTTTTTTAAAAGTACAGAAAAAGTCCTAGACTCTACCACTGTCATATCTACTTTACTGAGCAATGAACCATTATGGGATGATGAGTCTAGGATATGATATCTTTTTTTAGCCCATTTTTCCCCTAACTCAAAGTAATGGAAGTAACATTAAATACCTATTATATGCAAAATCTTTATATACATAGTTCTATTTAATCTTCCCCCAAATGTGTGGCATAAATGCCACTTTTTAAATTTTATGTAGCAGAAGAGTTAAGAAAGATTAAGTAATTTAGTCAAGGTCACATAACTAGTAAGAGTAAAGCTAAATCTTTTTCATTTATATCCCTTGTTCTTGATAAACAAGAAAGAAGAGGATAAGATTACAGAGATGCATAAAAGAACACCTAAAAATTATAGAGTTTTCAGGGCCACCTCAAATCTACTTCTGGAATGAATACATAAAGTTTATTAAAGGAATCTTAATAATAGTCAATGGTCAAAAGCAAAATTATCTTTACTTCTTGCTCCACAAATAACTTAACCCACCTGTCCCACTATGTACCAGGCCTGGAGAGAATGTCTAGAGATAAATTGGTGACTCTCACAATCTAGAAAACAACCGGAAGGAAACACAGGTATCTAATAAGAATCTGTAGGAAAAATGTGAGAATTATTACAAAAAAGTATAGATTTGCACATCGAGGTGACAGAATCTAATTTAGGGGACTAGAGAATGTTTCCAGATTGACATATTTAAGACAAGCCAGAAAGAACGACTTTTTAAAACAGTATTCATTTATCTTTTACTGCATTGAATGTTCTAGCATTGTACCAAAAGAACACTGTAGTACTACCAAGGAATATTAAAATGTCCTGAATGATTTGTAGCAAGCATTACATAGAGATAAAAACCTAGACAATTTGTGATTTTTATTGTTGCTGTAATAAAAATAGGAAATAAATGTGTATCGGGGTGTACCCAGATCTGAACTCTAACATCATGATCATATAACTTGTTGAAAATAGGGGGATATTTTATTGTCCTCTGACTGTCAAATAGTAGGCAGTAGGTATGAATCAATAAAAGGTTAATGGGATTTTTGAAAGGGATCATTCCCATTAGAACACACACGCTGGGTCTGGCTAAGTGTGTTGCTCCCCCTAAATCTTTCCTACCAATGCCACTTGAGTGGCCCTACTTACCAAATGACTATTGAAATATCACCATCATTTTCCAGACATTTTCTACATTCAAAAGAAGTGTTTAAAGACATAAGAGCACATTGTTGTGCTTTTTAAAACCTCAAACATTTCATTAGCATATTGCTGTTTTATACATTAAGATAGCTTCTCATATACTCCTTATTATAATAGGAATCTCCAAATCTCAAATCTTTTTTTCTCTTAACCCTCAGCAAACAATGAATAATGTTTTTTGAAGTAAATTGATTCTGCCATATGTTCATAAGTGGGGGACTATCACCAGCTAATCTGTCAAGGAGTATCAAGTCAAAACATGGTCTTGCTTTGCAAAAGCTGTTAAGAGATTGTCATAATACACAAGAAATTCCATGGTATCACTGAAGATATACTCAGAACACAATTGTAAATAGTGCCAGGTAATGTGAAAAATGCAGTGCATTTAAAATATGCGTGTCTCCTAAAGGTACGTCAGATTTTAAAAAGCTGATCTTTATTGAAATGTTTCAAGAAATCAAAGGCAGATGCAAATCTGACCTAGTGTCACCAAAAATATAATTCTGCAAAGTAGGATTGACTCTACCAGTGAACACAGCACTTTTCAGACCAAGAAATTCTCAATATTTGACCATAGTTCCATTGTAACAAAGTTCTCATAAGGTAAATGACAAAGGGTGTGCAGCTCCTTCTGGATCAGAGAAACAAAAACGTAGCACCACAAAAGACATTTCTACCACTAAAAACGATCTGCAGTAGCTATGCACAGTTTGGGCTTTGAAGTTTCTGTAAACTTTCAGGCTGTAGATTTGGCAAAGACTAAATATCAGGAAGACAATGGGACTTCTTTCCCCCTTTTCCCAACCTCGATATCCTACAATTCGAAAAGGTCTTTTTGCCCGAAGAATCAAACTTTAGCAGATTACCTCTGCCTCATAAACTGATTTCTTTGTGTGAATGTCTGAGGAAAGGAGAGGGGAAACAGATCTTATATGGGTTGCAAAGTAAAATCTAGGAGCCAAGAGTTTAATTTCCACTCATATTCTCATCAGTGAATGAAGCAGTTAGCTATGGCTGCATAACGACCCACCCCAAATTTCACTGGCTAAAAATAACCATAGTGTTGCAGGTGGAAAACTTAGCCTGGGACCAGTGAGACTGTCATTATGGAGTCAGATAGTTTTCTTCAAGTGTCTGCATTCAGCTACATGTCAGCTTTACTAGCTCACCTGAGCTTTCGGATACGTCTAAGGCCTTGGATCTATTCTACACATTCTGCATTACTCCAGCGTGAGGGCTGGCCCATGACAGCCTGCTACTTGTAGACCTAAAGTTGTGCTGGAACACGGCTGTATCCACTTGCTTACATTTTATCTATAGCTGCTTTTGTATTACAATAGTAGGGGCCATGCGGCACACAAAACCTAAAGTATGTATTACTGTATCAGGAAGGTAGATCATTTGAAAATGGGAAGGGATGGAGGGAAGGAGAAGGAAAGGAGGGGAAAGAGATGTAAAAAGAACTAAGGTGTGTTGTGTGTATGTACCAACTCCATATGTTGAATGCAGTCATTATGTACTGCAAGCATGTATTAATTTTTTTAAAAAGTTTAGTTTTCTGCCATGTTGGCAAGAGCATAGGAATGTAACCCTGCTTACCTGGTGGAAACGTTAAATTACAAAACCTCTCTGGAGGGCAACTAGACTATAGATGTCAAAATGAAAGTCCACGTGTTTTTTATGAGTACATATTTTCAGTACATAGCGATTACATTCATGGTGAAGAGTTGGTGCATGTACATAACAATGCACCTTGCTCGTTTTTACATCTCCTTCTCCTCCCCTCCCTCCTGGCTATATTTTTTCCCTATTGACCTCTCCCACCCCCATTCATCTCTCTCTTTTTTTTTTTTTTCTGTTGTCTATCTTTGATTTTGCTCTCTATTTTTGTGATATTTAAGTTTCTGTGTCTGATTTGTGTCACTTAACATTATGGTCTCAAAATGCATCCATTTTGCTACAAATGAATCAAGTTTATACCTGTTTATGGCAGAGTAGTAATGCTTCATATATAAATACCACATTTTCTCCACCCATTCATCTGTTGATGGATATTTGGGCCACTTCCAAGATTTAACTATTGTGAATTGTGCTGCTATAAACATGGGTATGCATGGATTCCTATGATATGATGACTTCAATTCTTTCAGGATGATACCTAGAATGTGGAACATCTGAGTAGAATAGAATTTCTTATTTTAGTTTTATTTCTTTTGAGAATTATCGTACTGATTTCCATAATGGTTGTACTGGTTCACACTCTAATCAACAAAGAAGAAGGGCTCCTCCCCACCCCAACCCTTGCTAGCTTTTGTTTTTATCTGATTCCTTGATGATTGCCATTCTTCCTGGAGTAAAATATAACTTTATTGTTGTTTTAATTTGCATTTCTTTAATGGCCAGAGATGTTGAACATTTTTTCAAGTATTTATTGGTCATCTGTATTTCTTCTGAAAAGTGTTTGTTCATTTCAGTTGCCCATTTTTGGTAGGTCTTTTATTTTGAGAGTATCTAACTTTTTTAGTTCTTTGTATAGTCTAGATACTAGTCTTTTGTTTGAGATGACTGGCAAAAGTTTTTTCCCATTATGTAGATTCCCTCTTCACTTTGTTGGTTGTTTCCTGTACTGTGCAGAAGCTTTTTAATTTGATATTATCCCATTTGTTGATTCTTGGTGTTACCTCTTGTGTAATTCAGAAAGTCTTTGCCTACACCTATGACTTCAAGACTTTTACCTAGTTTTGTCTTCCAGCAGATGAAACATTTTTGTTTTAATATTTAGATGTTTGATCCATTTTGATTTTAGTTTAGTATGTGGTGAGAGATATGGGTAGCCAGTTTTCCCAGCCCCATTTGTTAAAGAGGCTATCTTTTCTCCAGTGTAAGTTTTTGGTCCCTTTGTCAATTATCCAGTAGCTGAATGTGCTTGGAGCTTTTTCTGCATCCTCTCTTCTGTTCCATCACATGTGTGTTTTTTATTTGTTTTTTCCAATACCATGCTGTTTTATTACTGTAGCTTTGTAGTAATAACTTATAGTTTGAAGTCTAGAATTGTGACTCCTTCTGCCCATCTTTTGTTGCCCAAGAATGCTTTTGCTATTTTAGTCTTTTCCAGTTTCATGTGAATTTTAGGCTTGTTTTTGCTAGTTTAATGAGGAACATTATTGGTATTTGATTGGGACTGTGTTAAATCCATATATCAGTTGTGAAAGTATGGCCATTTTGACTGTATGTGTTCTTTCTATCCAGGAAGAACAAATATCTACTATTTTCTGATATCCTCTTTGATCTTTTTTTCAGAGTACTGTAAGTTTCATTGTAGAGATCCTTCACTTCCTTGGATAGGTTAACACCTAGGTACTTAATTTTTCTTGATACTATTGTGAAAGGTCTTGTTTCCCTTGTTTATTTATTTAGTTTATTATTGATGTAAAAAAATTCTATTAATTTTTGTGTGTTGATTTTGTCTCCTGCTGAACTACTGAATTTGGCATCGAGTTTTTTGGTGGAATTTTTGTGTCTTCTTTGTAGAGGATCATGTTATCTACAAATGATGATAATTTGACTTTTTCCTTTCCTATGCATATCTCTTTTATTTCTTTCTCTTGCCTGATTGCTTTGGATAATCTTTCAAGAGCTATAGTGAAGAGTAGTGGTGATACAGAATATCCTTGTCTTGTTTCTGATTTTAGAGGGAAAGCTTTCAGTTTCTTCCCATTTAATATGATATTGACTAAAGTCACAGTTTGGCTTAACTGTTCATTTCTTAAAAAGTATCTTACATGTATTCAAATGATATACTTACAATGTTGCAACATTGTGAAAGTTAGAGTATGAGAAAAATAGGCTAAGCATGAATGATAGAGTGCACATAAAATACATTCCTGTATATTTATGTAATGGAAAGCTAGGTGGCCATTAAAAATGTATGAAATGTGAAACCAAATAATAAAAAAAAGAATGAGGCAATTTTACATGTACTGTTATGAAACACTTTCCAAGATATATTATTAGGTGAAAAAATGCAAATAAAGGAAATGTGGGAGGAGTTCTACCCAGAATAGAACACATTTCCATGTGCAGGATAGCTCAATATTGGTTCAGAAGAAAACTGACAATAGCAATCACTCTGTGATGAAGGAGTGGCTTTGGGACAGATATGAGTAACAATTTTCACTGAGTAACACTTATTCCTTTTTAATTTTTAATCATGTTCATATAGTATTTTTACAAAAATAAATATTAATTTAAAATAAAATAAAATATTTACTATCTCTTTACAAAGAAAGTTTGCTGACTCCTGCTCTAGCAGACTTCGTTCATATGATAATCCTGGGGATCCAAGAGAAAGAGAAGAAACTACTAAGCTTCCTGGACCCTAACTTAAAACTGGTACCTGTCAGTTCTGCCACACTCTGGCAGCCAAAGCAAATTAGAAGGCCAACCCAGATCTACAGAGAGAAGAGAGACCATGTCTTCATGGGAGGAGAAGAAAGTGATATTCCATAGGGTATGGGTTCAGAGAGTAGTGGAGGATTCTGGTCATTTTTAAGTCTGTTCTGATGCATCACATAAGAATTTCCCTCAGATTAAAAGAATTACAGTGGAGTAGTGGATGTATTTAAATATCTCATTAGGAAGCCCATGAAAACCAAATGAATAATTGTTAATCACAAATGCCCAATGAAAAACTCCTTGCAGATTTCTAGGAAAAAGACATGTCCATCATTATTTAGCAAGAGATTATCTTTAATTCTATTTAGTTATGAAAAAAAAAAAAAACTCCAAAGAGTGTCATACAGAGGATGATGGTTTAACACAGAAACTTAGGAAATAATTACAGGCTTGAATATTCTGATTCTTGATTCATGATCCTGAGAGTATATAAAACAAAGGTCAAATAATTTGTTGAATTCATCTAAGTGGCTAGACAAGTGGGTACAAATGGATCCAAATGTGGAATGGTTCCAGTACAATAAAAGCTTGTTCCTAGTCCAATTAACACTCCATATAATGATCCAGGAACCCATGGTCCTTTTATCTGTAGCTCTCCCATCCCTAAGATAGGTTTTCTCCCTGCCAAGAGAAAAGGAAAAAGAATGTGGAGGAGGCTCACATTCTTAAGTCTTGCTTCAGAAATGACACATAGTATATCTTATCTGTTGGGGAGAACTCATCAACTGATTAACCTAACTGCACGGGAGGCTGCAATACAGGGTCTAGCAATGTACCTAGACAAAAAGAGAAACAAACTGCTTAGAATTAGCACACTCCACTTTGTAATCTTCAAATATTTACTTGCATTCTTCTTTTTCACATGTAGAATACATGCATGCAGATCTTTCCACAAAGGAGACCACCCAAAGTTTCCTAGTTACTGCTTGTAATCAAAATCTAAGGTCTTTGGATAAAGGTGTCTTGACTGTAAGGTGAGGAGATAGTCTTCTGAGATCCAGAGAAAGAGAGAGAGAGAGAGGAGGGAGGATGAAGGAGGAGAAAGGGGGAGAGATGGAGGAAGAGAGGGATGGAGAGAGGGAGAAGGAGAGGAAGAGAAAGAAGAAGGAAGGAGAGAGAGATAATATAGAGAGAATATATAGTGATAAAACTGGGTCAGGATAAATGCCACAAAAAATTCCATTCAGAAAAGGAATAAGGGAAATGCACAGTATTCACCGCAACAATAAATTAATACTGGGAAGGTAATTTTCAGTTAAGGATCTCTAGTTTGGAAAGATTTCTGCTGCCCTTTGTTCTTTTGACGGGTTCTTCTTAGTCCATTACTCTGCGTGACCATCTCAAACAATCCTGCTTCGGGTGGTAGGAAGACTTGAAATATCCATGGCCTGCTTCCTGCTGCATATGTACTTGTGGATCCAAATATAATTTTAAGATCTAAATAGTCAAGGAATCTTAAGACTAATATCAATATTTCTTTGGTAATACAGTTCCCCTCACAATTTGGGGCTACCTGGCCAATTTACATACAGTCAGTTTCACGTGCCAGTGACCACACCTCGTGTCATTTCCTAAACGTCGTTCTCTAGGTTCATTTCTTGTTTTCCTAAGTCCTAAAAAGACAGGAATTCTATCTTGAGCCATCACTGTATACCCAGAATCCAGGACCCAGTATTTATTTGTAACAAAGTAAACTGGGAAATTCACTGGAATAGGAGACAGTAGACTGCAAATTTCATTCTAGCTCTTAGGTTATCTGGCTGGTCATTTGCGAAAGTCATTCTTTATATTCTAGATTATCTTTGTGTTTTGTGGAATTTTGCGCTTTTGTTGCTGACATAAATTCTTACATTTATTTTCACTTTTATAATTTTTCTTTCAATCCTCAGAAAAGAGGAAAGGACTAATGTTGATACATAAGATTCCATGAGAAACTGCAGAGAGATTTTTAGGGAATTCTACAAACTACAATTACTCTGTTAGTAATAGGATTTGTTAAATGAAGCAATTGGCATCCAACCAAATGTGACCCATTGAACAGGGGCTCCACTTCATGCCATGGTGTTTTGAACACGGCCTACGGTAAAGAGGTAACATATCTGAGAACCCTGCAGTCGCTGATGCACCATTTGAAATGCATCGGTGAACGCCTATTTTTTGAAATTTGGTTTTTGTAATGATCGTCATAATATCACGAAAATCATATCACAAAATATCTAAGAAACTGAAGCTGTGCCATATAGAAAAGTGACTCTAGGACAGTGATCTCAGCTTTGTTGCTTATTAGAGACACATAGAGGTGTTTAAAAATACCGGTGCCTGGGCCCGCTCCCAGAGACTCTGATATAAATGTAATCTTAAAACCTTCCAGTGATTCTAATTGAATCGCTGCTTTTAAAAGGGAAATGTGTAAAAGACACTTTCTTTTTAGCTCCTGTACTAGAGCCAGAAAAAATACCCCACCTCTCCTGACAGGCTTTCTACAGCTCAATGTTCAGTCATGGCCTGCCTGGGTCACATTTTGGGATGGCAGTTGTTTGCTTTGTGAGGAGGGTCGGGACGGCAGCGAGGGTCACTTTAAATGAAGCTCCATGACAGCCCGAACTATCGCCCTGCCCTTTCCTGACAGCACATCATGCTGGTGCAGCGTCAGATGTCTGTGCTAGAGGAGGACCTGGAAGAATTCCAGCTGGCTCTGAAGCACTACGTGGAGAGTGCTTCTGCCCAAAGTGGGTGCTTGCGGTGAGTGCCCCCAGCTCCCACTTTCGATGAGGGTGGGTCGGGAAGGCAGGCATTTGAGAAGCCTCACGCTAAATTATGCTGAGCAGTGTAGCCCTCTGGGCAACACCCTTCGCAGAGATTGGCTGTTTACTGTCTGATCCTTGGATCCTAAGGTAATTTCTTAAGGTAGAGATGCAAGGAAAATTAAAATGGAGAACAATTTGAATAAAAGGAGCTTCAGGTAGATTGAAATCCTCCCATTGGTATCCAGGCAGCCAGCATTGATTTAAAATCAGGTCTAGAGATGAAATGAGGCCTTGACTCCATCCAGCCTTGATTGCAGCCTGAGGACCACTCTCCCATTATGAAATTGCCGGAGGTCTCTGAAGTCATAATTTCAGATCTTGTTTCTTTAATAAAAGCAGTAGTAGCTCTTTCCTCTTCCCGTGGGCACCGCTCAGCTCAGGCTTCTATTATCTGAGGCTACAAAAATATTCCATGCCTCTTGTGAAGCTTTTTCACTCTGACCATTCTAGTAAACAGCTCCTAGAATGACTTCCCAGAAATAATTGCAGAATCGCCTTAACCAGGACCCTGCAGTGACTCTAGTATCTTATCAAATGCTAGATGTTTATTCTGATCCTATATTCACGCTGCCAGCAGACCCCGAAATCCATATTATTACTACTACTTGTCCCCCTTAACTAAACACTCTGTCTTATGTACAGCTGTCAGTGGACGATCCAGCATAATCTTTTCACTCTTACCGTGCTTTAGACCTGGCAGCTCCCCCTTTGAGAAGTACATACCCAGCTGCTGGTCTCTGTCAATTCCAGAACCCAACCCCGAATTCACCTGCATTCAAAAAATTTTCACAACTGTCACTGGCCAGCGTAGAATCTTGCTTTAGTAGAAATGGAAATTAAAACTAAAGCACAAATTTTCAGGAAAACACTTTACTTAGAAAGTAAGGCTGGGCATGGTGGTTCACCTTCAGCTTTCAAGAGGCCAAAGCAGGGGAATTTCATGAGTTCAAAGCCAGCCTGGGTGACATAGTTCAAAGCCAGCCTGAACTACATAGCGAGATCCTGTATCAAAGAAAAAAAAAAGACAAAATGGTACCCTTATTTTATGTTGAGGAGCTTAGAAAGGTCAGACAAGCCCTTAACAAAAGAGAATAAAAAATTTAGAAGAGCACTCTGGCTTGAGCAGCTGGAAGGAGCACACTGGTATGAAGGGGATCAGACTGGTCCACCCACCAAAGTGGGAAGGCCGTTTTTAAGGATTAGCTGAGGTGGACCAGGGTCCACTTGATCATCACTCAGGCCTGGTTTTGTAGCTCTCAAATTTTCTTGACTTGAGGGGTACTTCTGTTCTCATGAACTCGTTGGCTCTGTGGTGGTTTCAGTCATGTAGGGCTCTGCTTCTTCTGGAATCCAAGAGATCACATGGTTGGCACAATGGCTGGAGGCTTCTGAGGTTAGCTGAACGTTCCTGTGAATCCTTTATCATGGAGTCCTCGGTCATCAAGGAAGACAATATTACATAACTTCAGTGCTAATCAACTTTGATTTGCCAACTTTTAAACAGACACTTTCAAAATGATTAACAAACCTGTATGCAGAGCTGAGAAGGGATTTGACCCAAAGTTTTAAGGTAACAAAGGATACGAAGTGAAGATCATGCTTTGTTCTGCCTTTAATTACGTATTGAGCATCTGGAGGCCCAAGTGAAGGATCACATTTTTTAGCAAAAACTGCTTTTAATTCTCAACTTCCTTAGGAAAAAAACAAATTACAGTTCTAATAAGCAACAAGCTAAGGGCCCAGAAGCCTGTTCATCCCCTGTTCCTGTAGTAGATTCTGACTATGTCACAACCAAGTCTACGCTTATTTTGTGAGGTTGATTAAACTGCATTTGTGAATGATCTTCAAATACCGCTTTGGGAAAGCTCTTTAACAGATGTGCGTTTGTGTTGCTATGCATCTGTGTGTGCATATAAATTCATACTTTGTCTCTGAGCACTTTGCTCTTTTCAGTGACTAATTGTATTTTATTCGTACTATAGCAGTACATTACTCCAGCTAAGAGGCTGAAAGACGCCCATCCACTGGAGAACACAAAACGTGAGCCAGGGCCACTACTGCATAGGTGATGGCTCCCTGGTCGACTTCCTCCTTCGAGTATGAGCACTTGCTCAGCACCATTCATAGTGCACATCTTCTCAATGGTGCCTTTGTGACAAGAACACAGGAACTGCTGTGCTGCCATCATCCTCGTTCTACTTCACATTGGCTCAGAAGGGCACAAATCAAAATCCCATTGTAGTTCTTTTAGTTAAGTAAATTGAGGACTTAGCAAAGCAAGAATATACATAGTTTTTAAAAGCCCACTCATTTAAAAATAAAATTGAATAGCTGGGAAAATGCAAACAAGGCTTATTTATACCTTGCACTGTGTAAACTGCAGAAAGAAGAGCTCAGTAAACTCTTTTTTGGTTAGTGAGGACAAAAAGGCGATAAAGTCTGTTTCAGGGATTAGAGGATTTACAGGTATAAAAAGAACACAGAAGTGTATTTTTCAAGGTTCAGAAGCTCTGCTCCAGTGTGCATGGGCAATGTGCTCCGAAACCACTAGAACAGCCCCCAAGGGAAGGAAACAAGCTCTCAGAGAGGAAGAGAGTAGATTTGTGCGGTCTGCTGCAAACTCTGTCCGCTCCGGGTGCATGAAGAATTGCTTGGTCAGCTTCTGCTGAAGTGGAGGGAAAGAGAGTATCCTTTTTCTATAAGATAAACGGACTCTCTCAGCCTCTCCTTTTCTTTTCAAGACTGTTTCTTAATGGTTCTTCATTCACTTCTTATTAATGACTCTTCAGCTAGTTTCTTTTACGGAGCGAAGAGTTTATCAAATGGAAGGAGCATCAGAGAATCACCACACACAGATGAGATCTATGTGGAATAGATGCTATTCCAGTGCATCTAAGTTTGATTTTTCAGATGTAGCAATTAATCAAATGCAATTCTCTACCAGAATCAGTGGATGAATGGTCAAACGCCATTTGCTTTGACATACCCAGCACAATAACCTGATACTTTGCTCATAGACTAAAGCTCTGAAAACTGTCAGACATTTGCAATTCCTCCCATATGGCTAGCTTTGAATCACCATGGTTAGACACAGAATGTCACCATAATATAAAATAGTAACTGTTGAGGATTTACAAAATCTGGTTTGCAGCCATTTTCTTGATTTTCCCAACAACCATCAGAGGCATAAATTATGTCCAGTTTAGAAGGAAACAGGCTTGGG
>RJWT010016340.1:0-19924 GCA_004365215.1 Cuniculus paca | reverse complement strand
GACACTAAATGTTGACAATGAACTCTCATCCACTGTTGGCAGGAATATAAAATAGTACCCTGACTTTAGGAAAAGGAAGAACAGTTTCTACTCATATAGATCATCTGTGATCCAGCGATTGCATAGCCAGGTCTTTTCCCAGGGGAAACAAAAACATACGTCTATCAAAAGATTTGTGTAAGACTGTTCACAGCAGCTTTATTCACAATAGGCAGAAACTGTCCAGGCATCCATCAAAAGAAAAATGGATATTTCTTTACCATTAGTCTTTGTTAATTTCTCATTGCTGAGACACAATACCCAACACCCACAATGCTAGAGAGGACAGGTTTATTTTGCATCACGTTTGTAGAGGTATCAGTCTATAGTCAACTGGCTCCAAAGCAGGGTGACATAGCAGAGGACAAACAGTTCATGACATGACAGACTGGAAGCAGAGAGAGACGGGGGGGGGAGAGATTTCAAGATCAGATTCCAAAGAGACTTCCTCTGACCAGGCTTCACTTCCCCACATCACCTTTAGCTATAAACCCATCTGTGGACTAATCCAGTGATGAGTATCACATCCCCATGATCCAATCACCCCTCAAAGTACCACCCATGAGCCTTGGCGGGAGCATCTAACGATAAATCATAACACCACTAGCACAACAACAGTGCACTTGTATTAAGAGAAAGCACTCTATTTATTCACCAAGGACCACGATGAAAAAGAGAGATTTGCAGCCAGAGGAGGCATCATTGATCTTAGCATCCAATCTCAAAAATTAGAAAGAACCATTTACTTGAAATCCCTTTCTTCAAAATGCCAACAATCCAATTTTTAAAAATGTGCTGTAAAGACTGAACACAGCACGTATACAGGCTGGATTCAACCTGGGCCACTGTCTCAGAAATAGGAGCTAGGGGTCATACTGACTTGTGTTGCACAATGATGGCCCGTGAGGAGAACGTGTTCCTTTCTCGCTTGAACTGCAAAAAGACAGTATTATTAGAATTATTACTTCCCTCTCATTCATACTGTGCTAAAGAATTGTGATGGTTTTAAAAAATTCTGCGGAAAACAGAGGCATACTATACGTTTATACCTTTTATCCAGTGATTTAACTTAAGTTCTTCTAGTGTGAATACCTTCCAAAATCCTAATCTCTCAACTTACTATTAGCTCCTATGTTTGTAGGTTATTTGGACAACTAGATTCAATGTATCTTAACTAAAACACTTATAAAATTCAGATAATAAATTCGACTCTCAGTTTCTAAATGAATCTTGACTCAGGCATTTAACCGACCTGTGAATTTTATAATGCTTTCCCATTAAAAGGGGAAAATATAAACTGCTGAAAGATGATTGCAAGTTCCTCAGCCGCACATGATGGTATGCTTAAAGATTTTATTTTCCTTGGAAACTACTACTACTTATAAAGCTCATCCATCACACGTAACGAGAGCTGTCAAGAATATTTAGTGAGAAATAGCTGCTTGAGATGCTAATAGCAGCTCCTTAGTGAATTCATTTTGTTCTACTTCTTGACATTAATGGTTTTCATAATCTAATGAATGATGTGTGCAATAGAAGTAAGGCCACAGGGAAAGATCGCATAAAGTTAAAGTAAGGAAGGTCTTTATCAGTATTTGCATTCATTTACCAGAATGTACTATATGTATAAATCCATATTTACCTTGACTTTTATTGACTTCTGTCTTAAGGTATCATTTGGAATTAGAGGCTCTTACTCACTGCCAGTTTGTCTCCTCTAAAGAATGCAGTTGCATTGGCTGCTGTCTTTGTCTGGTGAGTCGAAATGTTAGAAAGGAGCCATTTCTTCCATCCTCACCAGGAGATGAAAATTTTGAATCCTTAAGGTGCTACTGGTTTGGGAGGAGGAAGTGCATAGTTGGAATCACACAAGTGCTGATAGAGTCAATAAGGATTTAATTGGTGAAACCAAGAGTACCATTCTGAGTTCCCCCTTCTCAGAGCTCTGTGTCTGATTAACTTATGTGAACTTTTTTACTGCATGGCTTTAAAAGTGGGATGAATGCACATCTGTCAGGGGCAGTTAAGTAGGGTGCTGGCCGCGAGTTGAGATGTGAACGACCTCTCAAGGTCCCTTCAGGTCTTGCAATTTTATGGGTGTACGGTAATCAGAATGGAGCCACCCAAATCAGTAGTTATGAAAGGGCATTAAGTTCTTACAAGGTTATAGATATAAACAAGTCAAGGAACATTTTTAACATTTCTCAGCAGGTTTCAATTTCAGACTTAAACAAGTATTTAAAAGAAATACTGCAACTCACCTAAATGTCAGTATGACACACATTTTAGGTACACATAATGACCACATTCACACATATTTTAAATTCTAACATCAAGAAACTGTTTTGTGAGTGACACATTGACAGGTTTAAAATATTTATTTGTTAATCTGTTTTGTATGAGATGTATTATTGTTGAAAGACTGCATACTTTTTAAAAGATGAGATATAAGATGCATTTTAATTCTTAGTCTGGAGAAAAAAAGAAAAATTTTGAAGAAGAGAAAAATATATATATACAAAGTAGCTAAGATAGTTGTACTACTAATTCTGTTAGTTCATGGAAAGAAACTGTGAGTGCTTATATTGTTTGATCTGTTTTGCATGCCTGTATTTTGTAATCTGATCAAATATCTCGAAGATAACATTATGCAATACAGTGACCATTGTTAATTTCCTATCATCTCATTTTGAAATCCAGTATCATTTTATTGTTTTGTTTTTATTATTTTGTTTTGTTTTGTTTTCTTTTAATCTCTTAAAAAATAATATCTATCCCAATATTCAAGTTTTTAAAGGAAATAAATTCACTGGCAGGAATGTGTTAGTAAATTTCCAGCTATATGAAACATTTTTATGGCCAATCATTGTCTCTGAGCTAAACCCTGGGCCCTCTTTTTAGTTCTTTCTACAATGGATGTTATACTGTTGAATAGCAGTTTTGGAGTTGGGAAGTGAATGGTAACTATATGATACTAATCTGTTTCTGAGTCCTCTGGGTGCATTCCGTGTGGGAGTTCTTGGCTGGGTGAGTTAGATGGGCCAGCCCAGTCAGCTTCTGTTGGTCAGAACCAGGGCGTGGCAGCTATGTGATACTGGGGTGCCCATCCTCTGAAATGCAGATTCCTGGGGCATGGAATGGGAATTAAAATGGCACCTTGTCAAAGAGTAACTGTGAGAGTTTTAAAATATAAAAGATCTTAGAACGTGGTCTGATACATTAGTGCTCAAAGCATATTGGCTATTTTTTATTCATTTAACAAATATTCATTAAATGCCTTCTGGGTATGGGGCCTAAATCCCTGATCTTATGGAATTCACATCTTCATAACCTTAGAACATTTATTGCTCTTAGATCATATGATAGGATATTAAGAAAGTATTTGATAACTATTTATTGGCTAACTTAATGAATCATGAATGTATGTATGTGTGGATGTGCAAATAAGTAAATGAATAAATTAATTCTTAAATCTGTAAATTTCCATGTGAATGTTAGTATAAATTTATTAATTTCTGCAAAATGCCAACTCTGAATTTCATGTGAATTGCACTGAATACTTACTACCACCATCTTAATAATACTAATTATTGCAACCCAAACAGGAAACTTATTTCCATTTTAAAGATTTTGTTCAGATCTTTCAGCAATATTTTATAGTTCTAGGGTACAAATCTTGCACCAGTTTTTTTCAATTTATTCTTAACTATTTTAATAATTTCTATGCCATTATAAAAAGATATTTTTCTTAGTTTGATTTTTGAGTTATTAGCTTATAAAATAGAGCTGATTTTATATATTGATTTTATGTACTATAAATCTGACACTCTCATTTCATACATGTAATTTTGATGTGTGCGAATTCCTTAAGATTTTTTTATCTCAGAGAATGGAGATAGTTTCAATTGGATCTTTCCAATTTGTATGTTTTTTCTTTTTCATTAATTAAAAAATGTAAATAGCACCAAACTTCTCTGAGGTGTAACACACTCAGTCATCAGCATTAATGACTGATCATGCCAACTTCTTCTGCTATGAAGGTGAGAGATGCAGTAGTCCTTCTCCTTTCTCTTCCTGCAGCTTCGCGGTCTGTGGTTTCAGACTGAGCCAGGTTCCAAGAGGGAAATGGGAAGTTCCAGAGATCAACAGTTCAAAAGCACCACCTTGCTTCTTGTGCTTGCTACTTTGTTTCTTTTAGCAGGGGACGTGAATCTTTCCTCTCTCAGTAACCGTGCTATATCCATCCTTATTTTACCTAATAATGGCCCGAAAAGGATGCTGGCAATTAGGGTATGCCATAGAGACGCCATAACGTGCTTCCTGTCAGTGAAAAGGAGAAAGCGTTCTATTTCAGGAAAGAGAAATTACGCAGTGAGATTGCTGAGATTCATGGTAAGGAAGAATCTCTTATCTGAACCTGTGAAGGACAATCACTAGTTTTCTGTTACACTGCAAATGTGATGGCCACACTGCATGACACACTCAGTGCTTAGTTAATACGAAAAGGTAATTAGATTATAGGTGCTGGGACTATCCAGTTTTAGGTATCTACTAGGACTCTTGCAACATATTCCCTGTAGCTACTGTGCTTCCAGCATGTGAGGTGGACAGACTAGTTTAACAGGGCTCCTTCATCTAGGGATACCCAGCTGCCTGATGGCATGGTCGTGAGAATGTCAGAGGTACGGTAGAACCCAGTCTGTCATCATTTACTAAAGGCTCCTTAGATAAGAAATGTGCAAGCAGGTTTGATTACTGATTTGTAGACCTTATCCAGTCTATCAACAGATTTAATTGGTGTTTCCATTTTCAATAAGAAATGTCAGCTCATGCAAGACAAGTAAATGCATTCTTCAAATCACAATTCTCTATCATTATATCAACTCTATAAAATATACAACATCTACTATATTCACTTCATCTATGAATTATGTAGTTCAGTTGAGAAAGTAAGTTTACTTGATGTGACTTACTTTTTCACAAATGCATCTGGCTCATTACTCATGTTTCCATTATATTTCAGTCATTTGTAGTTATTTTGGTTAGTGGTTTATGAATGATGCCACAAAAGAGTGAAACTTAGTCATAGGTACTTTAGGAGAAAGTTAATATTGAGCTTCTGCTAATTATAATTTTCTTGATTAACATGCTTACAGAGGAATACATGACATATCAAATAGAAAAATTACATTAAATAAATTTTCTTAAACATTGGAAAACATTTAGAAATCATTATTTTGTAAATATTCTCTTATGGTTAATACATTGTGTCAACTTGAGAAGTTTAAAAGTTTAACTGAGAGACTCAGCAAGGAGCCAGGGTTCTTACTTTGTAAATATCCTCATCCTGTGCAAAAGAGGGCAGGGAGATTTAGTGAGTGCTGCACCCACCCTGGGGGGGAGTGGCCTGTGTACAATATAAGGTAGAGAAGAAGCTTGCGTTTTGCTCTCTTTTGCTCTGGCTGCTTCCTTGAAGTGTTGCCTTAGTGCCATGCCATCCTGCTTTGGAGCCAGCTGATTATGGACTGAAACCACCAAGAACTGTAAGCTAAATAAACCTTTTCTTCCCTTATTTTGGGTGTCAGGTGTCTGTCTCAGCAAGGAGAGAAAGTAACCAAGACATAGTCTTTCCTGGTTATATGCACACTCATTTTTATTATGGTTTGTATCTACAGATGATGAAGTGGAAAATGCCTCTTGCTTTTGTCACTGATGTATTATTTAAGTTTCTTTCCTATTTTGGTTTGGCAGAACAAATCAAGTAATGAAAGTGCATTATTGAGTATTATATGACAAGAGCTGTGAGACCTTTGAACAACAAACATGTATAGTATTTACATTTGGCCTTTGAGCAACTTAAATTACCCATTTGTTCTTCAAAAATATTCAACATATTTTGTTTTAATTTGATGAATAGGTTCACATAATAATCTGACAGTCAACATTGATTAGTATTATTATAGCATGCTCTTAACCAAAATAAAATTTATTATTCAAAGCATATCAGTGTATCTTACTGTTAAACTTTTTATTATTAACAGTAGGGAGAACAATATAAGGAGCTTTCAAATGAGCTTTAACTACTATCATCTTAGGTCCAGTGCTTCCTAATCTGTATGTCCACTCATTTTCCCCTCTCTATATTATTTTAAAGAAATTTCCATAGCTCACATTAATTCATTAATAAATGTTTAAATATTTAATTCTAAAAATGAAATTCTTTATAAAAATAATCATGTTACTGTTACAGAACTTTAATTACAATTTCTTCATGTTTTCAAGTATATAATCATTCACTGCATTTTCAATTTTCTCCTATGTGTGTAATCTTTTCTGAGGTGGTTGTTTGCCTAAAGACTCAAATAAAGCCTAATTTTGATTGGTTTATATGTTGTCTCTTTTCACCTATGCATTTTCCTTCTGTCTCATCTTCTCCTAGGGAATTATTTGTTCAAATGACTAGGTCATGTGACCTACAGTGTTTTCTACAGTCTAGAGTTTATTGATATTATCAATCAATTGATTAATGCTATAATTAGTATCTTTTATTATGAACATTTATCATATTTTGATAGTTTGTAGTAGACCTAAACTATTAGGTAGAATCTTTCTTTTTGGCCCTCTTTGAGAATGGGGAGGGATAAAGGGGAGGGTAGGGAAAGAAAAAGAGAGGGAGGGGAAGTGGGAAGGAGAGAGATTGATTTGCACATGAACTTTGGTCATATGTAGTACATGTGTACTATAAGTGAGAATCTTACTGGTCATGCAGAAATGCTGTGCTATTGACTTCTTACAAGTGCCTTTCCCATCCACTGGACCAGGTGGGTGCTCTTTTCCTTGCTTACTTTACCCACTCAGGCTGATGGAGTGACTTATTTTCCATTGCATCATAGGTACTGAGTTCTCCTATGCTTACCTTTTCTTCTAATGCCCCATTCTAAAATCTTTATGAACCACTAGCCATGATTTGCTGCTCATTGCTCTGGCTTTGGATTATCTCCTTACTACCTAGAGATATCATATTTCTCCTTTGAACTTCATATTAAAAACATGATATTTTGTGTACTATTTATGAGATTTGAGAGTGAGCTTTGTCCCCATCAGCCCAGTCACATTTCCAAGACATTTTCTAAACATATTCTGTATGCATAACATCTTTCCTAAGATTCAATATTTTCAAATGTGTGAACATATGATAGAACATAAATATCATTTTAAAAAACATTATTTTTCATATATAACTCTTCCTAATTGGAAGCAACTGTGACTAAGTTTATTTAATATCATGTATGATAATGTACTTTATTTTACATGAATTTATGCTGTCATATGGATGCGCTAACTTTGTTTCATTGTGACAACATGCTTGGAAGTCAACTTCCAGAAGGAAAGAGTGATTCTCGCCAATCATTCCAGAGATTTCTGTCCAGGGCAGCCTCCACCATTGCTATGACCTTGAGGTGTGGGAGAGCATCGCGGTGGAGAAGTGTGCTGAGAGAGACGCTGAGCTCCCAACAAGGTGAAAGTCTGCCAGGAAGGGGCCATGGGCAAGATGGCCTGGTCAAGGATCTGCCCCCAGTGGCCAACTTTTGCCAACAAAGACTCACCTAATGAACTGTGGATGAATGAAGGCATTGATGAAGTTAGAGCCTTTTGATCCAGTCACTGCCTGAAGCCCATCAGGAGGCAACAGGTCTTTCTTCAAGACCAAGAGCATCGTAGGGCAATATTTTGGAACCCAATCATGGCAATGGGTATAAATTATTGAATATAAATTATTAAAATGTGCACATACATAATCCAAAGTGGAGATGCAAGGTGTGTGTCTTTGCTTGACCATGTTTAAAGCATGCTTTTTTTTTTTTCTTGTCCTTTTGAGACAGGGTCTTGCTATACAGCTCAGGCTGACCTTGGGCTTGCTTTGTAGCCCAGGCTGGTCTCGAACTCACAACAATCCTCCTGCCTCAGCCTCCTGAGTGTTGGGATTACAGGAGTGTGCCACAATGCCCGGGAAAGCATGCCTTCTTGCATGCTAATTTTTTCAGGCAAATCTAAATGTAAATGATTAATCCATGAGCTAAATTAAATAATTAGCTATTTTTAATTTTTACAGTATTAAATTTATTAACTTCAAATTTAAATTTTGTGAAATTTGTGAACTTTTGGTGATGACGTATTTGTGTTCTGTGCCTTACCACCCTTTTGTCCAGTTCTGATAAAAAGTACTGGACTTTAGTTCATGCCAGGTGCACCCCTGCAGGGGCTGCTGATTCCTTTACTTCCCCTGCTAACTATTTTCTTGTGCTTTGACTTTTGGACTTCCTAAATTTCAAAAGTGATAGGCTCTAGAGGAATCATTGACATTGAAATTGAATATTTATTATAGCAGGCAACTAATTTTTAAAGTTCAATAGCTCTCTAGTGACACTCATCAGGGATGTAACTACCCCTAAGTTATTACTTTGTAATAAATATGGAAATGAATGCTCTTATATCTTTTGCTTCTTACTTGACAAGGAAGAATACTTTAGATGTCTCTACATCATCAACATCATAGATAAAATCAGATAGATGTTCTATTTCATAGATTCTTCCGTGGTAACTTTAAACGCATATTCAGCAGTGCATGTAATGACAAGCCCACTAGAAGCAAAGAAAGATGAAGTCTTTTTTCTTCATCATTTATCAAAAACATGCAGCATGTTACCATATTAAAATACATATCTGTATTATTCTACACCACAACCTGTTGTATTGGCAGAAAAATGTAGAGTTCTGGGGGAGAGCTTTGTAGTCAGTGGTAGAATGTTTGTCTAGCATGCATGAGTTCATGGTTTTGATTCCCAGCACTGCAAATATTAAAAAAGAAAAGAAAGAAAAGAAAAGAGAAAAAGAAAAAGAATATCTCTTTTTCCTTCTCTCCCATCTCTCTCTGTCTCTCTTCTCTTTGTCTATATGAACATGTGTATGTATGTATATTATCTATCTATCTATCTATCTAAAAATGTGTGTGCTATATACAGATGCATATAAACTTCTTTGGTGTGTGTGTATATAAATAAAACAAGTAGAATTAAACAGGGTCTTGATTTTAAGGAACCAAACTATATCCTAGGAAAGAATTCTGAGTAAAATGAACCCAATAAGCTCAGAGGTAATACGAGAGTGTTGGTCTAATTCTGGATCAGGTGATCTAAACTGAGGATGTATGTCTGACTTTCTTGGAAATTATAGTCAAAAGTGAGCACAGTGAAACCTTGGTTTGAGAGCATAGTTCATTCCAGAAACAAGTTTGTAGTCCAAAGCACTTGTATATCAAGTGAATTTCTCCAAGAGGAATAATGGAAACTCAGATGATTCATTCCACAACTCAAAAATATTCATGCAGAAATGATTATAGTACCGTAACATATAAAATAATAAAGAAAAAACAAAACATAAACGAAAATAAAAATTAACCTTTCATGGCTTGGTGTGAGGGAGACAAGAGAGAGGAGGGTTATTATGTAGGACGACTTTCACTATCACTAACAGGATCACTGCTCTCTACTAGCTCAATGGAATCTTTTTCTTCTCATGCAGTTTTAACAAGGAAACTATCCCATGACACTTGCTTTTGCCTACTTTTGAGGATTTGTGGGAAATGTAACATTGCCTTGTAATGAAACAGATTCATCACTTGCACTGCAAGAGCCTTGTTTAGGTGCTACTTTTCTATAAAAGTTTGCACTGTTTCTTGCATTTTACCCATCTCCCTTATCTCATTTGAAGTGAGGAATTCCTCCCCCTGTTTTTTCTCATTCTCTACAGATGAGATCTTCTCCATAACCTCTTGGTGTTGGATGATCATCCCCCACACCTGAACTCAAGGTTTCTAACTGGGTTCCAAAACTGGGAAAACTTCTTCTATTTCTTTTCACATCTGACAAGTGGCATGTCCTTCAATTATACCTACTAAGTAGTTTTAAAATCTGCATAATTGTTTCATAATACTATTATCTTAATTTCTGACACTTATCTTCTCTATCAAATACCCCTGAGAATCTCTGAAATGTTTTTATTCCTTTTCTTACTCACAATTCATTATTCTTGTTATCTACTAATCATTGATTTACAAAGGACACTTGATTATTTCATTACAATGTTTAAAATCTTTCAGGACATTCTGACCTACAATAATACCTAAATATACTTACCTTAGTCTATGGAAGCCATTCGTGAGGTACTTACCAATTATTGTGCTTGTCTTCTGAATAATCTTCCTTTTGTACATTAGTAAACTTAACATGAGAGTCTGCAAATGGTGCTCCCTTTACCTATAATATTCTTTCTTTTCTCCATATTTTCCTAAGTAAAAAATTCAATTACATATTATCACCTCAGAGAAACCTTTGATTTATTTTCTGTATGAATTACATTTAAATCAGTTTTCCCTCTCTGTGTGCATTTGCTAATTTGTAATTATAACTATAGTGTACTATTCTTAGGGATGTCTGCTTGAACTAAAAACTGGGTCCATCAAGGCTTTTTCACCAGAATGTGATAGAAGTTTTATTCATAGAATGTGCTCAGGAAAGAGCTACTGAAAGGATGACTGATTTCTAGAAAAAGACAAGAACTTTGCTGAAAGCGTCATGTAGGAGTTTGACCATTTGGGATAAAGGTGTCTTAGGCAAATGGTGACCACCAGAAGTCATTTGTGGGTGTAGGCTATTTCAGAGGTTATTTTTAAAATTTTAAAGAGACTTTTCAAGTTTAACTTTGTGCCTTTTTCTAAAAGAGAATAAAGGCTAGAAAGTACATTCCTCAATGCTCACATTGGAATCTGCTAGATTAGGATTTAAAAAAGTAATAGCAGTGGACCATTCATTTCACATTTATCATTTGAAAGCAGTTTAAATTTAAGTGCTAGCAAAAATATGTATAATTCCAGACAATCTAACAGTTCAGAAAGTGGTGCTTGGACTCTAAAAACAGGACACTGTTACTTTCCAACGATATTTACTTGGTGTAGAGGAATAGATAGCATCACATCTCTCATTAAATAGGACCCAATAGTAATATTAAGCTTCTCCTATTCAAAGAATAATACATTGCTTAGAATTACATGGGAACATATGGCTTATAAGATAACATGAATTGCCATATAAATGTTATATTTATTTATAGAACATAATTATTTGTGGTCATTTGTAAAATAATACAAATGTTACTGTGTTGATTGTATTGTTGCTCATTTTTCCTTTTGGTTCTCTAAAAATAAGATCAGGAAGAGTATTTCATTGGACTATTGGTGGAGGTCTACAGTGCTTTCTCCAAATCTCATTTTTGGAAAGTGCTTGGATCATGGGGTTGATGTAATGATCGAGGTGGAATGATCTACTGATGGAAAACTTGGAAGCAAAACGGTTCTGCTTTAAATATTAAAAAATTTATAAGTAAATAATTTTGAGTACTATTAAATTTATAATATAGTAATTAGCATATTTTAAGCCCACCTAATTTAAGTATATATTTAAGTCTTGAGGAATTAAATGGAATAGAAAAGTTAAATGATCATAAATTGTAATTTCACTAAAATGACTAAAATAAAAGGATATTGCTTGGGAGTCTATTTTCTCCTTATGCTAATTTCCATTTTGTATTTAAACTAACATCAAAACTTCTTGAATAAAAAATAAGGAAAACAGTCAGAATACTCAGAATGAGCACTTGGGCTTGGAAAGGTGGACACTCACAGGTATACTCTACACTAACACGGAAAGATCTGGGAAATGTGTGCTTGGAAATCCCACTAACAAGCAAGTAAATTTGCTCTTACTGAATTGTGAACAGTAACTTCAAGTGTGTAAGAAACATGTGGACACATAGTAGCTCTGTTATTAACAGAGCTTTATTACTTTACCTAGTTAACTAATAAAAGATCATGTTTGTATCTCTGATACACAGGAATTGCCTTCACCGCACCCCTCCACTCCATCGCATTCAGTGCTTTCTCCCAATTTGTAGTAATGCTTTCTCTGAGTTTACAAGGCAAGAAGAGTCTCGGTTCTTTTTTTCAGAACTCACAAAATGTTACTCTTGTGCATTAGAGAGCTTTTTGTTGCCTTACTCAATGCCCATTTCAGCCCTCTCGAAATCACAACTCTAAGAAAAATGGTATCAGAGGGAGGAGCTGGAAAAGAGTAGCATTGCAGAGCAGTAACATGTGAGAACGGGTCCAGACTTGAACAACTTGTGATACCTTGAGCGAAGAAATTATCTACTTGGTACAAGAAGTGTCACGCATAGTTTCAGAAAACAAACACAATCACAGCAAACAGCATGGGCTAATGGCTGGTTATGGCTTCCTAAACTAATTTGTTGCTGTTTGATGAAAAGGAACAAAGCATCTCCAGTATGTCATCCTGCATTAAAGTTATGTTTGCCTGAGATTTCGTTATTTGCAATTGCTCATCTGTTAAATTAGAGGTTTTGATTTCTTCACAGTTTGTCACCTTTTAAACTTTTAAATTCCGATCTGTTGATGTATACTTTTTAAAAATAATTTTAAGAAACAAAACATACAGATGAAGTAAAATGGCAGCTATGATGACTGATTAAAAAAAAGTCCTTATGTATTTTCTGTATTTTTAAAACGTGCTCGAGGAAAGGAACTAGACTTCTTTTCCCCTAAAGAACTGCAACATTGACCAATGCAATGAATTGCTACAAAAGGTTTTTCCTTGCTATTTCTTTTTTTTTCTATGTATGAGAGGATGCCAATAACTTGAAATAAATGAAAATAAAAATAATCCTCATCAGCATGACAAAGGAACAGAAAAGTTGATGGGAAACAAAAAGATAAGGTAATGAAAGAATACAACAAATATCTCATCTTTGTTATCTTTTTGTTGTTGTCCTACTATAGCATGCACATTGAATGTGCTAATTAGGAATGATGGTGCTTTCCCAGGTGGTTTCTAATTGCCCACCAATAGAATGATAAGACACAACTAAAGAAGTTTAGGATTTGAAAATTTGTGTTTTGGGTTTTCCTGTAATGAGAGGGACTGATTGTAAAATCAAGCATTGAGGTCTGTATACAAACATTTAAATGCATGAAGCTTGGATTGAACATCTTATAATTCATTCATTTTTGGTACATGTCGAAGCTAGTGTAACCTGAAGTAAATGGAAGCAAAACGGTTCTGCTTCAAAGTATCTCTACTTGTTGGAAATACTTTTGAATGTATCAAGGTTGCAACCACTACATGCATTAAGCAGATATTCCAGCCTTACAATTATTGAGTTGGGTAAGAATGTGGAGAAAAAGTGTATCCAGTCTACAAATTTCTCACTTTTTTCTTAATTTTTGTTTCTTATTCTTAGCTTTGTGTAATTCTTACCAGTAAATAACCTATAACCTATTTATTGTTACCTTTAAAGACGGAACAAGGGCAAAATGAATTACAGCCAGTATTTCTTTTCAGAGTGTGCCTCCTGCATTCAGCATCACTCAGCTGGGGAAGGAGTGACTTGAAAAACAACGGCTCTGAGTCTGAAGCTTTTCAAAGCTTTGACATAAGATTGAAGGGCTTGGCAAAGAGAAAATGGGACCCTGAGAATCTGCCCAGATTTGTTCAAATAATTGAGGAGAAAGATACTAGTCTTTCATGTTCTCAGCAGTGTCTTTGGGACAAATAGGGCTGTCATAGTTCTAATTGTTTTTTTTTCCTTGTCTACAAAAACTGTAAGCAGTGTACAGAAAATATAAGAGAAAAATTTCTACAACTAGTTAAGGTATTGTACCCAGCAATGCCACCCACCTTGATGTCAATGGCTTGGATGCATGGGTTTAACATCTCAGAAAAATGAAAGGATTATGATTGACCTTCCTGAATAGACACCTAATGTGACATGAAGATGTATTTGAACTACGTTACCTTGATACTAAAGCATGCATCTTTATGTGGATTAAGAATATTACATTTTCCTGTCAATTGTTTGACATACGAAAGGCTGTGTTACAATAGTTTGTAAAATATCTGTTTATAAATCACCACACCTGAGATTCAGTTGCCTTGATATTTTGTTTTATTTAAATTTTAGTCCAACCACTGAACAAGAAACACAAATTCATGTTGGTTGTTGTGCTAATCTACAATATGAGGAGGTGGACACATTCAGGTCAGGTGAAGCCAAATTTTTTAGCAAAGAAATTGCAATTTTTGAGGGTTATTCTAGTAGAAAACTTGTTATGGTAGGTTAAGTATCTGAATTTTTTGTTTGCTTTTATGACTCCCAGAATAGTATACATTTAGGATTTTAAAACTATTTATTTATCAAATCCTTCCCGTATGTAGAGGACACTGCATAGAAACTTGAATCATTATGGACAAGTAGCCTCCTTAACAACCTATTTTTTTTTTGTTGTATAGACTTGCATAACATTTTGAGGTAAAAATAAAATAATACATTAAAGATTTTAATATAAAGCATAAAAAGCAACATTTTAAGGCACTTAGACTCAATGTCTATTTCTATATATAGTATTCAAAAAGCCGATCTAAGTTAAGATCAACATGTTATATATATGTCACATAGGTCCAGCTGTGTTATTTGTATATTTGTCTGTATATATCCTTGTATAGTTTGGAAAAATTACATGTTTACTATATCTGTGTGATTGTAATACAACTTTAATTTACTTGTATAGAGGATTATGAGTTTGAGTGAATATACTCATGGGAATGTATTTCTCTGAAACTTTATATGTTGGTTTTCTAGATGTTGTGACCAAAGCATATTGGTGATGGGTTTTGTCAAGGTCTGGCTTTGAGAAATACAATAGATAACAACTGGGTACAGAATCAGGATAACTAGTTCAGAGGTTGATTACATTCAGAACTTGAGAAAACTTAGAATTTTTTTATGATATAGTATACATGTTTCCTCTTATACTCAGTGATTGGAAAGTTTAAGTGTGATTTCATTTATCAAGGTGCTTTATAAGATCACAAAGGTTTATGATATTACACTCTTTAAGCCATTATTGCTATATATACTCAATTTAAAGAGTGGCCAGTGAGGACATGTGTGTGTAATTTGTAAGTACCAGATGTTCAGGTAAGGTTGGATCTTGGTGCTGATATATAGAGATGCAGCCAATTATAGATTGAAAATGTGAGACGATTAAACATTTCATCCTTTAATTTGTAAGTGTGGGATATTTCTTCTGCCAATGGAAAAGCTAATTAATGCAGATATGTGGTGATATTAGATAAATAGTAGAATTAATGTATACCTTGAAACATATTTAAAATTGTGTTGTTTCTTGATTCTATGTTCTTTAGAACAATGATGGAAAATCTAGGGCATGGTTTTTTTGTTTTTTCTTTTAAGAACAAAGATGTTAATGCATGAGTTTTTTTTTTATTTTCCTAAACTAAAACCTCACTAGTTAGGTTTAATTGTAGAGTTGGCACTTTGCAATAAATAAATGGGTTTTGAGTTGCAGTCTGGGCATTTGTCTGGACTGCAGGTTCACTATTGCTGCTTTGGAACAAATTTCTATTTGCCAATAATAGAAACATTAGGTGACATTTTTGGTATTGGGAAGAGTAACAACCTCCATTACTGAGTCAGAGATTGTGTAATGCTCTGAAGTAAGTTACTCAAGAACTTTCCCTCTTTTAGAAATGAAGGAATATAACATGGATTTGGGATAGTTCAGAAATATTTCAGTATATAACTTTAGGGAAAACAATAGCAATGCAAAATATTTGATGTAAAATCAGTCTGCCCAAGTTCCTACAAAAATCTGTGCTGGGGTTACTGTGGCATTAAAAGAAATGTTTTGATGATAGTGAAATATTTGGAAAATTATCAGAGAACTATATTTATGTGAGATAAAAAAATAGCAATTGCTTATATTCCTTATGCTTTTCTTTTACTGATTTCTTCCAGGGTTACAAACAAAATCATTTCATTGTATAAATTTTTATGTTCCTGCTTTTTAAGGCATCAATGCACAGTTCACCGATACTCCAGAAACTTAACATTTGGCACTATCTTGACAACCCCCAGGACAGCCTTACCAAAAAAGCCATTAACCACCTCAAAATGTCAGTAACCCTGAGGCTGAAAAGCTCTCTTGTAAATAATAAGCAGGCAATATTTGTTGAAGGTGGTGAACCTATGCAGAGGGATATTTAATGGAACAATGACTTTGGAGAGTGGCAAGCAGGCTGAACTTCATAGACTGGGAACATGGTCTTCTGTTGGCAACTGGGAAGTGTCCATTGCCATAGTATGTCCCAGCCTCTCCCTACTCTGCCTGCCTTGTGGGACTGTGGAAATATTTCAGTATATAACTTTTCAGTATATAATATTTCAGTATATAACTTCCTTTCTGGGTCAGTGAGATTAGCACCCAGGTGTGAAGACGGATCTTGGCTCGTTTCCTTCATGATGTTAAACTTGCCCATTCTACCACAACCTATATGCTCTTCCAGGAAAAGCACCCTACTCCCTCCCCCTTCATTGGCTGATAAACAGCGGCTGGCTGGCGCGGAGTGTCTGTCTCTGCTCATCTTGAGGCACTGACCTCCCAGCCCCCATCATGCATTTACTAGCTTTGCATGGCTCTTAGTTCATTCTTGCATCGTACTCTCTCATACAGGCAGTTGGGGATCTTCGCCAGGTCCCCAGTACTTGGCATCTGAATTAGGCCTGAGAGGGAAGAGCCACCGGAATGGAAAGGAGAGGTTGCCAGATGGCAAGAGGGTCTGCAGGACGAATTCGGAGATATCCAAATAGAAAGTGGAAAGTAAAGTACCTGGCACTGTGGAAAGTTTTTAGTTAGCTGGGGCAATGGGGCAGAATTTGTCAGTAAAAAAGCAGAGATACAATTTTGTTTATAGTGTTGAAGCAGGTCTGAGTTCAAGTCAGCACCTGCAAGTAGACCAAAATGTTACAAAAATTTGTTGAATATAATTCCTGTTTTCTGAAGGCAAGAACTTTAGATACTTAAAATTGGGATAAGGAGGGAGAAAACTTAAAGACGAGCTCATGGCAGAGGAGAAACTGTTTCTCTTGAGACCTCAGCTTGGACCCTGGTAAAATCTGTTATAGGTCTGTTTAGTACTAGTACCCTCAAAGTTTCTATTTTAGGGTGGGAATAGGGAAAATAAATAAATAAATAAATAAATAAATAAATTTTGAAAAGGCTGCCCGCTCTGCCCTGGCTCAGACCCAGAGCCACAGGCCTGCACCTCCAGACTGTTTAAAGATAGACCATTCTGAACCTTATATGTCAAAATACCAATGGTGGTTAGATAGGATCTTAATAATCAGAATTAGCTTGTCCCTGGACGTCTGGTGTTTGATTTGAAAGTGCTTAAAAAATTAAAACAGTGTGGTAAGCAGTTGAGGTCAGGGACCATTCACCATAGATTCATTTGTGGCCCCAGTCATCATCTTCATCCTAATATGCAGTAGTGCTTCCTTCCTTAAAATCACTGTTAATGTTAAGGGAAATATTGATTATGATGCTATTTCACAACTAGAATTGTACTATTAAAAATGGTCAAAATTGTTTTATGTTCAGACTTTCTTTGCACTAAAGAAATAATCCTTACTTGTGTGCAAGTGTAAATATGAGCCACAGTAAAAGCAGACACCTGTGGCCCTGAAGGTGCCCACTATCACCAAGCCTGAGGCTATTCTTCCACATAGAACCTGAGGAGACGTCTCCCAGATAACTTTAATCAAAGCCTCACCCACTAGTCCAGAGTCTGAGGCTTCCCCTACTTGCCCTTGGGTCTTGAGGGTAGAGCTTCTAGGCAGTCATAATTGGAGCCTCCACAAGCCTGTGTCCATTTGCAGCTGATTTTGTTCAAGCTCCTCAGGGACATTTCCCACATAGAAAGTAAATGGGGAATTTAGAACTATCCACATTTACATGTCTTTTCTCTCTGTGACCTAAAACAAATCAGGCAAAATCTAGAAAAGTTTTTAACAGTTCCTAATAAGTACATTAAGGTCGTTAGAGGGCTTACTCAGACCTATAAACTAGGTTAGAGAGATAATATGTTATGATACATATTTTCAGAGTGGGTTTAAACAGAACCTAGTCAGTACTGCTATACAGGTAACTGGATGGAGAAACCAAAAATATCTTGAAGATCTCTTTGTCCTAGGGCTGAGATTTCTTCTGGACTATTACCTGCCTCTGTCTGCTCCTGGAAGTGACAGATCTCTTTTACAGAAATTAAGTCCTAAAGGAAAGAATTGGAATGCTCAATTCCTAGATAGTTAACATTACCTTTGACAGTCTGTTTCATTAGAAGGAACAGTTACATGTGGCTATCAAAACTGCAATTTGGATATTCCAGTCAGATAAACCATCAGCCTAGGGACCAGCTCAGTAACTGTCTTTGCTTTCACAGGTGTAAAAGGTTTTATTGCTTCTTATTCTTATTATCAGAGATCTTTGCTACTTGACCGACAAAAGATCCTGAGTAGTCTATTTATACTTACATATGTAAAAGCTATAAAAGAGTTATTAGAATTCAAATTGGTCAAATATATTTGAGTGCACTCTGATTTTATAAACTCTCTTACGTGTATTTGTTTTGTCTGACTGTCTAATCTGTAAACAGCTGTTATATTTGAGCTCCAAAATAATTTTTTTCTTTTGCAATTTTGGATTTTTAAAACATTTGTCTAATTTAACTCAGCTTATAGATAAATGCGATCAAAATTAAAAACATGCTTCCTCCTAAGTTGCCCACTGGTCAAACAATATTAAAATTTGTTCTATAAAAATTACTGTGTATGCTTATGTACTGTGACTCAAAAATCTCTGCTCAAAATCATGTGTTAAATGTTATGATCTGATTCTCATAGGTCATCAGAAATTTATTAAGATAATAAAATGGAGAAACTTCAGGTTTAGGGGAACTATTAGACAGGACTCTCTTCTGGTGAAGAAAGAAGCAGCTGCCTAGAAAAAATCATTATCCAGTCTTTCTTCATTAATGGGAGGCCCCAGTAATTTCCATAGCCTTTGGGAGACACCCCAATAAATATTATTAAAAATATTATTGTGATATGCTTACATTGGTCATTGTCAAGAGGTAATGCTTTCTAGAAATAATACAATAAGATTTTCTCATAAAAAATACTTTTGGTACAAAACTAAATTAAGAAACAAAGGTTTTCATATGGCTAAGACAATTCATTATTGCTAATCTCATGATGTATCAAATGTATTCATGTCCTCCAAATGTACAGTCTTCTAAAATGTAAAACTGGGACTGTTTATGGTGATAGACATTTTCTTTAAGATCCAAACATCTGCCTTTCTCCTGTGCTCCCACTACCTGTGATAGGAGATTCAAGTCAAACTAACATGAGGTCATAGGTCAAATGTTAATTTTTTTAACAAAAATTTACATAATGTCTATGTTATATATTTGCCACTTTAGGGATTCTCAGACATTAAACAGTCCAAACAATGCTACAAATTTCTTCAATGACATCCTATTAAAGGATAACTAATTAGATAAAAATTCCTTATGTACTAGATAGAAATGGTTGACTAAAAGGGTTATTGTATACCAAGACATTTGTATGTGTTACAAAAATGTCACCATGGCTGTGCTACAATACTCTTTTGATCTCAAAATTTCTCTGTAAAACTATATAACTGTTATCTGTAACACTCTATAAGGATTCAACTAGGACATTAGTGGTTGATAAAATGTAACAGGTCTCTGGCTATAGTTTATACATTACAATGCTTTATATTCAGATAAAATTATAAAAATTAAGCTATCTCTTCCCACAACAACACTAGTGATCTTCTCTCCTGGGTATTCAATAACTGAGGTTTGAAGAC
>RJWT010016339.1:0-19916 GCA_004365215.1 Cuniculus paca | reverse complement strand
ATAATTTTTTGATGATTTGTTGGATTCTCTTTGCCAATATTTTATTAAGGATTTTTGCATCTATATTCATTAAGGAGACTGGTCTGTAGTTTTCCTTTTAGGTTGTGTTCTTCTCTGATTTTGGAATGAGGGTACTACTTGCTTCTAGGAATGATTTTGGAAGTACTACTTCCCTTTCAATTTCTTTAAAGAATTTCAGCATTAGTGGCATTAGTTCTTCTCTAAATTTCTTGTAAAATTCAACAGTGAATCTATCAGGGCCTGGGCTTTTCTTTATTGATAAATTTTTAGTTACATTTTCAATTTCATTGAGTGATTTCAAGTTATTTAGAATTTTAAATCTTGTTGATTTACTTTTGACAATTCAATTGTGTCTAAGAATCTATCCATTTCTTGTTTTCCTATTTATTATAGATTCTTGTAGTAGGTATTGATGATCACCTGCATTTCTGTGAGACCCATTGTGATTCCCTCCTTTTCATTCCTAATTGCTCGAATTGGTGTTTTTTCCATCCTTTTTTGATGAGGTTGGCTAATGGTTTATCATTTTTATTTATTCTTTCAAAGAATCAACTTTTCAATTCATTGATTCTTTGTGTTGCTTTCTTACTTTCTATTGCATTAATTTCTGCTCTTGTCTTTATAGTTTTCTTCCTCATACAAGCTTAGGATTTGAGTTTTTCCTCTTTATACACAAGTTTGAGGTTCAACATTATGTTGTTTATTTGAGCTCATTCTATTTTCTTGATTTGTGAGTTCATTGCTATAAATTTCCTTTATAGGACTGCTTTCATTGTGTCCCGTAAATTTCTATATGTTGTATCAGCATTATTGTTTAATCATATATATTGTTTAATTTCTTCTGTGACACATTGGTTGTTCAGAAGTATGTTGTTTATTTTAGATGTGTCAAAGTAGTTTTTGTGATTTCTTTTGTCATTGATATCTGGTTTCATTGTGTTATGGTCAGATAGTGTGTCTGGGATGATTTGAATTCCTCTACATTTACTTAAATGTGTTTTGTCAGCTAACATACAGTCTATTTTGGAGAATGTCCCATGTGCAGCTGAGAAGAATGTGTGTCATGATGTTTTGGGATGGAACACTCTGTAGACATCTACCAAGTTCATTTTTCACAGTATTGGTTTAATTCTAATATTTCTTAGTTGAATTTTTTGCCTGGTTAATCTATTTGTGAGAATGGGGTATTAAGCTCCTCCACTATAATTGTGTTAGTGATTATTTGGTTTTTCATGTCTGTTAAAATTTGTTTTATGGAGTTAGGTGAACTTGTGTTTGCTGCATAAATATTTATGATTGTTATGCCTTCTTGGAGTTTTCCCTTAACCAGTATGTAATGACCTTCTTTGTCTCTTTTGATCAGTTTTGGCTTAAAGTTTGCACTGCCTGCAAGTAAAATAGCTATGTCTGCTTTTTTCTGGGTTCCTGTGACATGAAGAATTCTTTTCCATTCTTTGACTTTTAGTCTATGAATTTTTCTTTTTGTTAAATGTGTTTATTCAATACAGCCTATTGTTGGATCTTGATTCTTGATACAGTTTGCCAGTCTGTTTCTTTTGATTGCTGAGTTGAGACCATTTACATTGATGGTTATAACTGGTATGAATTGGCTTTTCTTTTTCATGCTTTTTCCTGTTGTTTGTTCTCTGTCTTTCTCCTCTGTTTAGTTGCTTGCCTTGCCTGGAAGTTTCTTTCTATTGGTGTCCGTGTGTTTGTGGTCTTTGTTATCTCTTTCTAATATGTTCTTCTGAGCATTATGTAGAGCTGGTTTGGTGGTCACAAATTTCTTTAGTTGTTCTTTGTCATGGAAGTGTCCTATTTCTCCATCAATTTTGAAAGATAGTTTTGTGGAGTACATAAATCTGTGTTGAAAATGGTTTTCCTTAAGGGCTTGAAATAGCTCATACCAAGTTCCCTTTGTTTTGAGATTTGTGTTGAGAAGTTTGCTGTGATGTTGATGGCTTTTTTTTATAGGTGATCTGTTTCTTTTCTCTAGCTGCTTTTAATATTTTGTTCTTATGCTGAGTTTCTGGAATCTTGATTAGTATGTGCCATGGTGTAGCGATATTCTGGTCACAGCTATTTGGAGTTCTGTGTGCTTCATTTATTTATATGTCAAATTCTTTATCCACGTTTGGCGAATTTTCTGCCATTATTTCTGTGAATAGTTTTCTAATGACTTTTGCACTATCTTCAACTTTCTCACTGATTCCAAACAAAATTATGTTCTTCTTTGCTTCATCTTGTAGCTGTTGCATTGACTTTTCATGGTGTCTGGCTATTTTTAAGATATCTTTCTTTTCCTGTTCTCTAGTCACGTTCTTGTCTTCTAGATCTGATATTCTATTCTGGCCTTCATTCAATCTGTTGTATATATTTTTAATGGCATTTTTAATGTCCTTTATTTCTGTTTGGATCTGTTTCATTGATTGCATTGCTCATCTATGTTTGGGATTCATGGTTTCATTAATTCTCTTGAGTTTCTCTATTTATTTTTGTGTGTCAACTTTAATGTCTTTCATTTTGATAATCATTTCTTTTTCCATCTTAAAGAGTTGTTTTCCATAGCCTCTTTTTGCTTTTTTGCTTCTGATACTATCATTTCAGAGAATTCCATTTGTTTAATTCCAATTTCCTTTATCTGTATGTGTTCTAGACTTTTCGTGGGTGAACTGGAAATCTGCTGTTGTGTTTTACTTCTTCAGTTTTTCATTTTCTATTTTATTTTGTTTTCTATGTTGATGCTTGTAGATTTCTTATGTTAGATAGCCTTATCACTGGTGTCAAGGCTTTCCTAGAAGGTGTCTCTTCTTCAGGATATCTTCTAGATGTAGGTAGTTCTTGGTCTTTATATGTATCCCAGGAACCTATCTTCCCAATATATTAAGACTGAGGAGTTGCAATCTATTTCATTTAAGGTGCATTTCTTTGGTACTGAAATATGATTATGGTTATGACCCCTTACAATCAGAGTGTTGTCATGTAAGGGGGAAAAACTGGTTGCAGCATGTATGACATCCTGGATAAGGTAGTTCAGTTGGCAATAACAATAGACTCACGTACAGCCTGGCTATGACAAACTGGTAACTATTAGCCTGATACTTATAATCATAGCAGAAAGGTTTACAGAAATATAATATAATCCAACTTATACTAGGAACTTGTATGCATTGATTTTCCACTTAGCAGAGTGATTTTATCTTGTTGTGGGGGAGGATTCAAGGGGATAGGGGTAGGATGGAGAGATGAATGAGGTTAAATATAATAGGACCAGTGTTGGAGGGCATGGGATGATCATACAGGTTTGGGTAATTGTAAGAAACAGGATGGAAGGATAGGAGAAGAAGGCCTAGAAGTTTTAAAGTGAACCAGAAAGAGAAGATACAATGTTTACTCACATGAAAGTATCACAAAGTAAAGGGAGATAGTTGATTAAGGGAGGAAAAGGATGAGTAGAATAAAATAAAAGAAAGGTTAAAGATCCAAATCATGAACAAGAGAGAAAAGAAGGGAGAAAAGAAAATGGAGAAGAAAAGGAAAAGAAAAGAAAAAAACAGTAAACAAAAATTCTCACACACTGAAAAAAGCATACAGAAAGAAAAACAAAACAGGACAATACAGAATAGAGAGAAAAAGTTAAAAGAAAGGGTAAAAAGAAAAAACAAACAAAAAGAAACAAATAATACAAACAAATAAACAAACGAAATGAAAAACAAAACATTAATCCAGCCAAATACCAAGAGGGAGACCAATCAGACACAGAGAAAAATGAAAGTAGTAAAGTTCTTCTAGTGTCTATAGTTCTATGATAGGTTCAAGTTGGATCCCAGAAATATGTACTCTAGCCAAGACAGCAGGTATATTTTTACAGGGTTCGGGTCTGATCTTTGTCTCTGGATGGGGTAACTTTTCTGTGACTGTAGTTCTCCCTAGTTGTTTAGAAAAGAAAAACAAAGAAAAAAGGAAAAGAATACAAGAAAAGAAAAAAGGATGACCCTACCTGCACAGTTCTATTCCTTGTATCTTTGTTCTCAAGCACAATACTGGTTCTCCTAACTTGTCACCCATTGGTTCCTATTGTTACTGTCACATGAGATATTTTCATGCCTGTAGCTCCTCCTGTCCATACTGTGCACCTTAGCCATTGTCCTACTGTGTCTCCAGGTCCTGAGTTCTGCCAGTGGAAGGAGGGAGGAATGGATCTCAGACTTCTCTTTATAGCTGCACTTTTCTGGGTCAGTGGAGGAAGTGAGGAGCTTATCTCAAACTCTTACTGACAGCTATGCTGTCCGGGGCAATGGAGGAAGGGGGGAGCAGAACTCAGACTTCTAAGGACGTGTCTAAATCACAGAGGTCATATAAAAATTTTAGCGCAATGCCTGATAAATATTAAATATTGATAAGTGTTAAATATTGAAAGACAATAATAAATATAACTGTATAAACTAATGAGATTTTCATAATTTTAATTTAAATAAAATTTCTTGAATATCAGTTTTACATTGTCATCTGAGTACTGAAGTGAGCCTCAGGCCCAAATAAATGTAATCCAAATTAGTATTCAAAATGATATTTGTGATTTCAGTATTTATGTTTCCTGACTCTTGTGATCATTTTTGTTGGAGATTGGCTTGAACATTTCCAAGGAAGTCCATTTTGGGAGCATTTTTTAAATTAGTGTTTGTTTGCAGTAAATAATGATTATACTTATCTTAGGGGAGTTTGTTCGTGTGCATAACACACCCTAATTCTTTTTTTGACCCCTCTCTTCCCTCCCTCCAACTCTTTTTCCCCTATCCATTTGCAAAAGCTCTATTTCCAGTTTTTCTCTTTGACTCTAAATGCTTTTTCCCTTCCTCCTTTACTCCTCCATATTTTGTTCCCCTTTCCATTTGGAAATAAATCTTACTTTCTAATACCTATTTTTTATTTTGTTTCTTATTTATACTTTGGTTTTGTCATATAAGAGAAACACTGTTATATTTAATGTTATATTTTTGGAAACCAAAAAAACAAAAGCAATGAAATGAGTTGCTTTTTGTTACACGTGGAAACATGATTATTATTTAATAATATACTTTTCCAAATCAGGAAGTAGAATTATAATGAGAACCTCACTCAGTTCCCTGTGGGAAGAGTGACAGAGCCATCTCTATGAGGGGGAAAGGAAAGGAAGCAGGGTGATGATCCCAGTAATGTCATCACTATCAGTTAGACCCATCTAGGTCCCATGAGATGCAAGTGCTTCTTCTTGTCTCTGAACCTGTCACATGGAAACCACGTGTCAGAGGCAGGCACAACCTTAGCAAACACCCTGTCAAATTTTCTGCTTTCCAGAGTATGGAGTGAATTGCTGCCTATACAGTTGAGAATGGAGTAACCCCCACTTAAACGTTCTCTTTCAACAACTAGTTGAGTGCTGTTTCCATTCTGTGTGGGTCTATCTGCTCTAGGTAGGTTAAAAGAAACTACTTTATGGAGGAGGAGTGGATCAGTAAAACAATTATGATGTGGGAAGCAGGGTAATTTCTTTAACTTTTCTAAATTCTAGTTGCCTCAACTGTGCTAGGTTAAGACAATTAAATTAGATAATGTCTCTAAGACATTAGTTAGATAATGATTAACAAATATGAAACACATGCCAGGGCTCACACATTACTGTAATTGCTGTCTTGAATCAATATCTCACTTAATTTTTGTTACAATTTACATATTATAGATGGTGTTACTGAAGTTTGAGAGGCAAAATAAATTGGCCAGAGTGTGCAGTTAAGAAGTGATGGAATGAGATTTTGTATATGTTCTGACTCTAAAACCCACATCCGTAATTTCCATGAAATTTTGCCTCAGTGTGTGTTCAAGTTCACTCTCATCTAAAGATGTCATTGGACAAGACCTAAGGACATCTCTTTAGAGAGGGGATAGGGACTTCAACTTACCCAGGGCAGGTCGTCAATATACTTTCTGAAAAGCATTTCAGGATGTACCCATGCGAGAGGTGTGGGTTGATTTATTAGAGTCAGAAGGTAAGTGAAGATAGGAAAAGGACATCAGCTTGAGTAGTGAAGAGGGCAGAATTCTGATGGAGAGTAGCAGACAGGTCCATCAACAAAGGAAGAGACCAGCTTTTATGAATTTGTTGGGGTAGGCTGGGTCTGGTTGATCATTGTCTCAGTTCTAGTTTTGTAGGATGGCTCTGGAGAAGTCCTTATTGCTTAATCCATTCTCCAAGAGATAGTGTTCCTGTTTGGGGCTGTCTTAAGTTTTGTGTAATCCCAGGTTATCGCAGGTTTGGGGCAATGACTAGTGACTTCTGGGTGCTCATTGACAGTTGAATATCTCTGTCAGTCTCTTATTTTGGTGCTTGAGTCTTTGAGGAGGATGATATAAATAATGTAAATTAAGGGCTAATCAGCTATGTATTGTCTGCTTAAAAACTAGACGCTCCCGGAGTGATTAACCTGTCTGTATGAAGACTGAGTTTTTTTTTTTTTTAAAAAACAAACAGGTTTTAACATCTCTCAGAAGAAAACACAAATCAAACACTTAATGAATAAGAAGTTAAAGACCCAGGAGTTTGTTTGTCCTCTGTTCCTATAGTGGTTTTGTCTCTTTCAAAGTTACAATGATAACCTAAATAATAAAGGCAAATACTTCATGGTAGGGGCTTTTTCATTATCTGTGATATGGTCAAAACAAGATGGGTGTGGCCTCTTATAGCCAAGCAGAAAAGTTTTCCTGTTCCTCTTGGTTTCTATATTAGATTTTAACGATGACATAGTTGCAAAAAAGTGACCACGGGCGAATGGGTGGGATACACCAGCAGGTTATAGTTCCCTGTTTCCAAAGAGAAGGAAATGAAAGGTATTATTTATATAGTTCTTACAGTTAAATTTTACCAAAACCCAGTAAGATATTTGAAATTACTCTAGCTTCACAAATGAGTTCACTTGAACCCAGATAGTGCAGTTATTTGAACATGGTCATATATCATAACAAATGTGAGGGGTAAAATTTAAACGTGTCTGTTGTCATTAAGGTTCATGTTTTTTTCATATCCTATTACCTTCCCAATAAGCTTACTTTTATCTTTTTACCTCCTTTGATCTCATTGAAAATAGTACACATATTACCAGTCTGTGCACACACAGACACCCTCTCCACACATACATATACTGTCTGTTACATCTACCGTAGTTTCCTGCATGCTCATGTTTATATGGGTTTGGTAGAGTCCTGGGATAAATCCTTTTCCTCTACTCATGCTAATTAGATAAATTCCCAGTACTTGATGGGGTTGGAAAGACCCATCAAGATTCTGAATTATTGCACTGTCATGCTACATCATTTATTCGCCTACACTGTGCTGTGGAGTAGATATGTGTAGAGACAAGGTTGTGTCTATTTGTAATAAAATACAGATAAACTTGCAGAAACTGCTCAGGACCACTGGGCATTCATGTTTTGAGGAAAGTTTCATCTGCCCTTTGAACAGGTGTTACATCTGAGTCATGGGAAATTACATGAAGGTACTGAATTCACTCAGAGGCCAGTTGATGTCCTCAAGAGACAAATAAAAACTTTGCATCAGAGTCCAGGAATTACTCCAGGTTCCTTCCTGGACTCAAATTATCAGCCTGACCTGGCTAAAATTTTACACTGAGGTGGATATTTTCCGTGTGTGTGTGTGTGTGTGTGTCCTGATGTGTTTTATTTGTTCCTTTGTTCACTCATTCATTCATTCATTTTTTTCAGCTCCCACTGAAATTCTATTGCATGAGAATGCTAGTAGGTGTTGGTTTTACATTACTGACCCAGGCACAGAGCCAGTGCTTGTACAAAGAGGTAACACTTGGGATGAAATGATTTGCCACCATATTTTTTGTTGTGACTGATGAAATATAGAGTGTGACACATAATTGCGATTACCACTACTCTACCCCTTTGCATTACTGGAGTTGCTCTAATGTGCTACAACACTCTGAGCATGGTAGAGCACAAAAAATTAAAAAAACACAGTCCATCTATGATAAGCCAACTTCTTACTCACACCATGTAGTCCTAGGGACCCATATTTTTGAACCAGTCAAATTACTTATCTCGTTTTACTCTGCAGCCAATTTGATAAATATTCCTCATCTAATTTCTGAAACAAGAGTCAGAGCTCCCTTTCCTAGAAGTCCAAACACTATACAGACTATGTTTGGCATCAGCAACCCTGATGGAGGCCATACCAGCAGCAGAAACCAAGCTCTGAAATAGATCTATGTATATATGCATCCTGGTCCACTGTGAACTAGCAAATGATAAAGGTCCAGTCTTAGGTATACTCTGGAAAGACAATGCACATCTAAACTGTACTTACAGCATTAAATGAAGTGTTGCATACTGAAGTTCTTGGCATTCAATAGATGTCCATACTCCACACCTCAATTAATTGCTCAGTTTCACATCATCAATTTTTTTTTGTTAGGCAGGAAACCGTGTTTCACAATATGTGACTTGTGATATAAAATCCTCCTGAACAAGATTACATTTATTTTCCAGTCTCATGCATAGATAACATGTGGTTATCCATGTCCCACTATATTCTGTAGATCTAACTTTGTACAAAAGACTGAGAATTCTCAAGGTATTGGGTGATGGCCAATTTGTTCTTATATTTCTTGTTTCTGTCTCAGTTCTTACCTTCCATAATGGTGTAGACATTTGCTAAATGCTTGTTAAATTGATACATATCTTAATCACAGTCCACTACAGTTATATGCCAAGTACTTCAATGAATTCATCTTTATGATGCCATTTGAATCTCCTCACTGTCAGATTAGATTTTTTCTCTTGCATTTCCTTCATTTCCAGAACTGTTGTTATCTTTTTTAAAAAATAAGAAGACCTTGTATTAAAATGTCATTTAAAACCTCTTGACTGTCTTGGGTTATAGTCATTTTATTATATAGCTAAAAGTGATACTGTGAAATCTTACAGTTTGCTGGGAAAACCCATAAGGCTAATACTTGATTACAAAATCAGATTTACCACAATTGGCATGAGCTTATGTCAGCAGACTTTCTTTAATGAGATAGTAGTTTTAAGTGAAATGACTGCATTATTTTGTCTACTGAAGGTCTAAATGTACAACTATTACTTCATGCTTCATTCAGTCACATTAAATCCTTACTGCAAAGTATATTATTTGAACACAGCACTTTTTACTTAGTGAATTTCAAGTGCCAGTAAATAAGCATTATTCCATTATTTACATTTTGGGCCTGAAAAAACTGAGTTAAATTAAAAGGAATATAGGTCAAAGAATTCTGTGAATACAAACAACTTTATTTGTTATTAATTAAGATAAAGGCAGAGCCAGGGATATAGCTCAGTGGCATACGTCCCTGCCTGGAAAGCACAAGGTCCTGTGTTTGATTTCTGGTACAAAAAAAGAAAAAAAAATTAAGGTAAGTACCACTGTAAATCAGTGAAAAGTCTGAATACTTGTTATAAACATATGGTGTCAGTATTTACAATGATATGAAGTTACTCAAAATGCTTCCTTGATTTATTCTAGATTAGAAATTATTTGGTAATAGGCCAGGGATTTAGCTCAGCGGCACAGGTGTCTGCCTGGCAAGCACAAGGTCATGAGCTCGATCCCTGGTTCCCCCCACCACAAAAAAAGAGAAATTATTTGGTAATCAGAAAGAAAGATTTAAAATTAATTTTTATGCAACAACTGTTCTATAACCAAAGTGAAGGAGTCACTATATAAAGATGGTAAACTGTAGGGTTCCCCCTTCCCATATTATAGAAATTGAGAGTAGGAGAAAAATAATTGATTAGTAATGATAATAGATACTGTGATGATAATGAGAGTATCGTGGTTGTTGTTATGGTTCAGTGCACCCCCTAGAGTTGGTACACTGGATGCTTAATGCCCAATGCAAGAATACCAGAAGGAGGACCCTAATATTGAGTTGTCTGGAGGTTGGGTATTACAAAAGCAAGTTTAGGCCTCTTCAGCTCTCCTGCTCTTCCCTTTTTTGCCCCCCTACATTCTGCCAAGGGATGATGCAGCACAGAGGCCTTCACCAGGTTTGCCACCATGCTCTTTGACTTTCTAGACTTCAGTACACTGAGCTAAATATATTCCTGTTTCCTACAAATTATCAAGTGTCAAGTAATCTGTTTTACCAACACAAAATTGTCTAGTTCTATAGATATGAAGAAGATTCTAGTATAATTTGTTTGACAAAATTTTTCCCAAGCCATTCAGGACAATAATTCCAACTCCATCAATCATTCACTGTGTGACCTCCACCAAGCCAGACACTGATTAAATCTTTGTTAAATGAATAAATGCCAAAATGAAAATATCTGGTTTCTCAAATGAGGATAGATGATTAACCCCTCCTTGTTAGTTCTCCTCCAAAGGTTAAATTACAAAGCTAAATGAATGGTCCTGGGTATTCCTCTTTGAGTTGACTGTCACCACTCTGGCATTCTTATAAATGGGTGCGTTTAAAGTGACTGCAATGCAAGCACTTATTTCCCTAAAGAAAAAAAGAATTGTCAATGTCTTGTGCACACAATTATTTCAACTGCCTGTCATAAAATAGAAATTCATAAATGAATGATCACACATGCAAAGATAAAGAATCATGAATTACTACTTCCCTTGTAAATACCACCTACCAAGCAGTTACTTGCAAACACAAAAATAATGTGATTCTCAGATGAGGCACCACAGATTCTCTGAATTGCTCAGCATATCACGTCGATTTCAGTAAATCTCAGTGCATGTGGTCATTATCCACCTAACTGAACCCTTTCAGTAAGACTTGGTTCTTTCACAATAACTTTAATTTCTGTAGTGTTTATGAATGAATTTGTAGAGCTTCAGCAGAACCATTACAAATATTTATGGTGTCATGAAGGCCCCTCTACTCCACACAAGTATAGCAAATTACCTAGTATTTTCCATGCCTCACCGTCTTAGTAAACTAAGAATATACTTTGGTTCTAAGAAAAATTGGATTTCAACTAAAATATTCTCTTTTTCACTTATTATAAGTTGACTTCTCAAAAGACCTACTTTATTGTCACTTTTTTCTTACCTCTGCTCTACAGGACACCTTCATTTCCACAGCTGAATTCTGAGGAAACACAGAAAAATTAACACATTTTATTTGGATCCAACTGATAACAGTACCAACAGAATGTAACTTAAGGTGCTAATCTGGTCTTCGCTCCTTTTTAAAATCAGCATCATTATTCATTTATGTCACCCAAGGTGGAAGCACCACCTCTGAGAGCACATTTAGTCTGAAAACTTGATAAGAAAACTTTACAAAGTGCAATACTGATTCCCATATTTTATTCATGATTTTGACATTCCTAGTCATTATTTCAGTAACCTTCCATTCCAGGCAGCACGTTAATATATATGACAAATTTGTCTGCTAATAGCAATAAAAATTGGCTTCTATGGCCAGAGGTATTAGGCTATTCTTGGTCAGAGATGCAATTGTAAGCACAGACTGATTCAAAAGGACTAAAGTATTTGAGGGGCAGGTGCTCAAACAAATTACATTTCTAAAATATGAATAGTACTTATAAGAATTAAGCTCACTTTAAACATGCAAGTTCATAACCTTACTTTGGTAACATTTTAGATGAATGGATATTAATTCATTTTATTAAGATAATTGAATCATTCTTGCATATAAAAGATTGAACTGTAAATGCTGGACTAGAAGACCTACATTAGACACAGACATGCCAGTAATTATCAGTGTAGCCTTAAGGAATTTAATTAACTTCTTGGGGTTTTAGACTACAGATGATGATTTGCATAATTTGACATGAGATGCTCAACAAGTATGCTGAATGAATATGTGTTAGATTTTAAAATCTATCATGCTGTAAAAATTCTATTTGGCAATTACCCAAACTTATAAAATCTTATTTTTCCTTTCTTCCTATTCTCATTCTCTTACTTCAGACCACCATCATTTTACTCAAAAGATTTTGTCAAATATTGTTTAAATGTTTTCAAATTGCTTCTAATATTGCTCCTTTGTTAATGTTGCCTTCAAAACACAAAGAGGGTGATCTTTTGGAAACACAGGGCTGATTGTTCATGTTTGTCCCAGAGGTTTCTCTGTTGCCCTTCCTAGAAAGTGAAGTTTCTTTGCCATGAGTTACCATGGACTCTAGTTTGCTTTTCTAGTTTAGGAGCTTCACTACTTCTTTCTTCTTTGAACATTTTGACTTCTACCATATCTGAAGGTGTGTCCTTTCATCTCTGGGTTTTTGTGCAAAGACATTTCTTTTGCTTAAAACTCTTATGTCCTCCATGACCAACTGGTTCTTCTACTCATTCTTCAAATTGTATTTTACAAGTTAGTCTCACTAACAGGCCTTTACTGATATCCTGAATGTGGCACTTGGTCTTCCTCTTTGGTGTTCTTATGACAAGCTGTTCCTCACCTATCTTTATAGGTTTCACACTGTATTATAATTTTCTATTTCCTTGTCTATAATTGTTCTTAAGTTTTGAGTTCTACTGAGAGACAGCAACTATATCTGCTTTCATCACTGTTGAATCATTACCCCCAGCAAAATCTCTGACCCCCCAAAATTATATATATATTCAATAAATATTTGTCAAATTGATTGATATATGTGATAATCATATATCAATATGATATTAGGATACTCTTTTTCTACGGAACAGGGAGGCAAGATGTTTTTGTATTATTTTAACTTATACTTCTGTGTGATATAAAGTGCATTTTATACTCACAGAGAAATGAATAATGTGTTTATTTTAGAACACACATGTACTTTATTCACTCAATAGAAAGAAAGAGAGAAAGGAGAAATGTTTAAGTATTCAGAAATGGTAACAAATAAATGATTTCTTTCTTACTATTTACAGTGCAAGCACACTAAGTTAAAAGTGATATGTCCTTGATTATCTTCACATAAATTGAATAAATTGTATTAATAAGCTCTCTAGAGTGCCAAGTGGCAAAATATCTCTAATAATGAACTGGAGACAGTATCATCCATGAAGAAAGATATTTAGAAAAATATAAATCTGACATTAAACCAAACTTAATTTTCTTTTGTTTACTATGTCCAAAGAAGAAACAAAAAGATAATTGTTTCAGATGGCATATACAGATGTTTAATAGGTGGTTCCTTACATGGTATAGAAATAATGTGATAGTAGGTATGAAATAATACTGTGTTTCCTTTCCATAGATGTGTCCAGAATAGCTGGTTCTGTGCATTAATATTTTCAAAGTAGGGTCAAAATGATGGGCTGAATTGAATGCAGGAGTCAGATAAAGAAATCAAAGATTTCTGTAATTCCTGACCTGAATAACTAAATAGATGGCATTCCTACAAACAAGGGGAGAGAATATTAAAGCTAAAATATGTTTTGGGGGTAAAGATCAGAAAAAATCAGCTACAGACATGTTAAGTTTGAGATTTTTACTAGATATGCAAGTGGAGATTTGAGAGGGTGGGGGATAGACACATTTGGAATTTGGGAAAGAAGTACATACTGGAGGTATAAGTTTGGTACTCATTTGGATGCAAATTTCTAAAACTAGATAATATTATCGAGCCAGTGCCCATGGATGCAGAAGGGAAGAGGAACAGCACTTGAACCTTGGAACATCATTGGTGACTTTGAAAAGAATGGGGGAGAACAGAGCAAGATTATGAGTGAAATGATTCTGAGGGAGATTGGGAGGAAGGAACTGTAAACTGTGGAAAAACTCTGTAAAATCTGTGCATCATATATTTAAGGAAGTTTCTGAACCTGTTCAGAATGATCCTTGTCTTATTCCTGCTCACTTCTCCCTGAACAATAAAAAATTCCTGGTCATGAACAAACAAGGTTCCTGCATAGCCATAAAGACACACATGAAATTTCATGATTGCTAGGAGTGCTGCAACCCATGTGTAAGTTTGCTGACTATGAGGTCTTATTTTAAATGAGATATGTATCCACAGGAAAAAAACATGACAAGTGTTTTAAACTTGTAATCTGAACAACCACTTTGAAGATAACAATATGCAATATGTTGACCATTGTTAATCTCCTATTATTTTGTTATGAAATTCTGTATCATTGTTTTTATTCTTTTTTTTGTTTTTAAAATAAAAATGATAGATCTCTCATTTTCCTTAGTTTATTTCCATTGAAATGAATTACTTTGTTCTGACAACTGTGTTGTGTTAGTTCGTCAATTTTAATGCTCTATACATTTAATAAAGGTTACTCTTTGCTTCTTGCTCCTGAAGAAGATAATATGAACTCTTACAGGAGTGGAAAACCATTGTGAGATTTCTTTAGTGTTGCAGCAGCTCTGAAATAGGCACTTTTTATTTTGATAGTGAATCCTGTGTGCCATGATTACAAAGTTGAAGGATTACATTTGACCCAGAACTGGGACTTCATCCTTAGGTTAGTCTTCTAGGTAACATAGCTCTACGTAGCTGTCCAGACTGAATGCTCTGGAGTTAGTCCGCAGCTCTCATTTACATTGTACAGGGTCCTTGAAAAAAGCAAACTCATGAGTGTCCCTGTCAGTATTAATGTGTTCTCTCTACCATGTGTACCCAGTGTGCTTAATGAGCTGTTCTGCCACCTCTATTCCTTGCTAGAAAGGGAGCTTGGTTTTTTCATTTTTAAGAAAAGAATCTCTACAAGAAAATAGAAATATTAAGTCATTTTCATCAATGAGATTCCTATCTTAATTAAAAGTCAAAGAAGTTAAGGTGTCTCTATTAAAGACTTTATTACAGGACTTGATTTATCTTTTTATCAAGGTTTCTTTTCTAATGAAATTCATAATCAAAAAGCACATGGGTACATAGATGTGTCAGGATATATTATGCAAGGCAGTATGATTTGGTGTGTGAAAGTACTATTGAAATATAGAAGAGCTACCAATTAGCTGTAACACATCTGAACCAGATATTAAAACAAGACAGGAGTTACCAGGTTGACAAGTGGACTGTGGGAATGGCTGACAACAGGACCAGCAGCTGGCATGAACCAAATCTTAGAGGCTCACATGAGTATTTATGCTTGAATGATGTGTGCCTGGAATATTGAACATGTAGCATGAATTTTAGCAGTGAGATTCACTATTTTATTGTTAGATTAATACTGAATAAAATTCATTGGGTTGAGACTTGTATTGACACTTTTCATGAAATTTTATTTTTTCTCCTCAATTAACTATTAGACATTTCCTTAACGAGACACTAATCAATTCTGAACATTGATTAATAATAAATATAGATTTCATAAGTACTATAGGTCAGACAGATGAAATGACACTATGCCTGAGACTTGAGAGGAAGACCTTACTTGGCATCTTCCATAAGAAGACCATCTTCTTTGTCACAATGGCAGCTGGCATCTGCTAGTTCATTTTGCTATTAAACTTCTTCCTTCCATTATTGCTCCATGCCTCTTATGGCCATGACTGTATTTATGATTGAAATAAAAAATTCTGGATGACCTCTTTTTAACATTCTTGGTCGAGGTCTAGTGAGCAAAGCTTCAGATATGGTGACATGTCACTGAGATACTAGACCAGCTAGCTGGAGCTCTTCGTGGGTAGGTTCCCTAGTAGTAGAACTGACAGTTTCTATGACCTGACTCTGTCCCTAACATGCACACGGCATATATTGTCTCCTTCATAGTCAGAGAGCATGGGAATACAAGTCTAAAGTAGTAAAATTTTATTTTTGAGGCAGGGTCTCACAGTGTAGCCCAGGCTGTCCAAGAACTTCCAGAGATCATTTCTGCCTCAGTCTTCTGATTACTACAACTCCTGGCTAATGCAGTAAAACTTCTGATTCAACTTCCTTCTTATCCTTTAGAGTGGAATTGCAGAAATCTTTGCTCTGTCTTCCAATTTTACTTCCTGCCTCTCACCCTAATTTCTGATCTTTTTTTACTGAAATTTATATTTTAATTTATTAAATTGTGTATTATGTGTGACAAAAACTAGTAACAAACAAGGAAAGAGATTTCCAGGGAGTGTATTATTTAAAATAATTTTTTTTTTTTAGTTTTTCTAGGGAATAAGTCAGTCAATGTTAGTGATGTGGAATATGATTTTTACCTCTGGTTTAAAATTTACAGTTATTATTACATAGTTTCCTAAGCTGATATTTACTCCATAGTGATTCTGATAGCTGATAGTTTAATTGAATTTTTATGCATCTGAAACAGATGGTATATGTTAACTCCTCCAGTATTGTGGGAATGTTAGTCACACAAATTTAGTGGAGAGCGCTTCCTCATTGTTCACTCCTATGTTTCAGGCGTATCACTAATTTACCAATTGACTCATTCAACCACAAACATCGGAATTAATCAGAGCAGTTGTGTGTTTAATTATCAGTCGCCACCAAAAGAGACTTTTCAAAAAAGATAGAGGCCAAAAATGTGAATTAAACTGTTTTAAAAATTGTAAGGGATAGAGAATGAAACTATGCTTTTAATTGTACTATATTCTTTTAAAATAATTTCTGTATGCCAAAAATTAGTTTGCTCTTTCTCTTGATTAATGTCAAAGCATACTGTGTTTATTTTTGTTTTAATGAGTGAAATTTTGGGGGAAAACAGATGCATGGATCATGAGGAACTAAAATAACATCGCCAATAATTATAATGTAATACACAAAACACTTAGAACTTACAGTAATTACATACAAACTTATAAATAATGGAAGAAACTTAATCACGTTGACCTTGCTCAATCATAAATGACAAGGCTGCCTTGAACTTGTTCTAATTGTCCACTTATTATACAGGAACTTTTTTATTCCTTTCTATTCATGCACAAATGTGAGAAGCAGAAATGATCCTTTGGCCTGTTGGATTTTTTTTTGAGAAATTATTCTTTGTTCAACTTTGCTCCTAGTGGTCTCTGTTTTTGGTACATTAATCTCATTCAGAAATCTATACTTTACTGATACAGGTGATTCTCCAAGTGTGACTCAGGGGAGCTCCTCTGGTTGAATGAGTGCATACCATGCAGAGAGTTACTCAGAGCTCTCCTTTAAGCTCTGGGAATACAGGGAGTGCAGAATTTTGCAATAGAAATAGCCACTGCTGGGCAGGCAATTATGTGAATGATTCCTGCTCCCTGATTATGTTGAATAATGCCTTTTGGCAAATGGGATATATAACTGATATAAGGATGATATTTACTTTTAAAAACAGAGTACCTGGGTTTACAGAACATAATACAATATTAAAGGGATAACAACATTATATTGTATTATTTATATTGCAAGAATAATAAATTTATGCAGAGAGCAAAACACACACACATATACATATATCTATATCTATATCTATATCTACATATGGACAGAATAAAGTTATCATCCAAGTCTGTAGTCAAATGCTTGGAAAATATGACCACCTCATGGGGAAGATAGGACTAAATATGCCAGGTTGGGATTTTTTTTCTTAAAATTATATGTGTAGTGTGATAGTGTGAGCAAAACTATATGTATGTGTGAGTATGTTTATACTAAACCCTAGAGATTTAAAGAAGGACTTAGATACACTAAAATATTGACAGTGACTACTCTGTTTTTGGAGAGAAATAAAACATGAGGCATTTAAATATTTTTGCTGCCTTAAACATTCCCTTAATATGATTGCTAGGATTATTCCTAAACTTAAAATTATATAGCATATAAACCATGACGACATAACTATGATTGTTTACATAAAGGATACATTCGTATGTGTAGATAATTTGAATTGAATTTCAGTGTATTTATTTCATTCCAACAGTATAGACACCAGCAGTCAGAAACTATTTGTTCTGATTCCCACAGCCATGCTCTGGGGGATGAGTCACTGATAACTAATTATGAAACTACCATTTGTTTTCTGCATGTATCACACTATGGGGTGAACAGTAAAGAAAGCAGTGGAACAATTATCATAAAAGATTGCTGTTCTGGTGTTAATGGGTGGCATTTTTCATTTATGTGACTGGTACATGAATAAATAATAGACGCAGACATATTGTTTTTCACTCTCCATGACTTTGTTGTGAGCTTGCTACTCTTATCAGTGAAATAAATTTGTAAGTACCTGGAACAGAAGCTAGAGAATGAACAATGAAAGCTGGATCCCCATTAGTTTTACCTGTTGTTCCTACAGGCTCTTAAGGTTTGTCCTGTAAAGATTCCCTGGACTTATTACTAGCCACTGAAGAAATACTTCTGGTTAACAGCAAAATTCATCAATAAGCAAATGGAAAACAAATCAGCGTAGCAGTAAAGTTGAAAAATAATCACAGCATGGTAGAGGAACTCTGCAAGGTGACTTTATAGTAAGAGTGATAGCAAAATTGCTGGGATGTGACTCGAATTTACACTGCAAATGACTGTCATGGGGCCATACTACGAATGTCAAATGACAGTGATATGATTGCTGTGCGAAACATATTTGTGCTTTCCAGCTACAGACAAAAATGCCAAGAGCTTTCAGAAAGTGAAACCTCAGTGTATTTGTCAGGCTGTTTTGCTGAGTACAAGCAGTGTTCTTGTCCTTTGTGGACTCACAATGTGTAAAAAGACAGTAAACTTCATCTTATTCCTGAGGGCTTCTGAGCCTTTTATGAAATGGTGGCAAAAATACTTAAATTTTTGAATACTATTTTATGTCATGGTGTTCTGGCTTTTAAAGCACTCTTTTAAATTTTTGCATGCCTTATATTAGTGCTTTTGCATTACCCGGTATAATGACCACAAGTCTCAATGGGTCCTGTATCACACAGTTGTCTGATTATCTGAGACTCGACTTCCTGTTATAAGTACATATTTAATTTTTGTTAGATTGATAAACCTGATCTCTAGATCACCTTCTTGGTTCTTACATTTCATATAATTTCCCACTCCTGTATTTAATACTCTCAAACTATATATAATAATAACAAGAAAGATTTTCAACTACTTACTATGTGTTAGGCACTATTCTATTTTTATACTTATATATGTGTGTATATATGGTTTGTCTATCATCATTGTCTTTCAGGCAGAGACTACAGGAGTACAAGAGGACAAGCAATTTGGGTATATTACTGTTGCAAAGGATAATATACATCATGGAGAACTTTAGGGCATCTCAATAATAGGATGTTACAGATAATCTAATAAGGAATATAGGACTTACTTGTGAAAACCTAAGGAGGAAGGAAGTTGCTTTATATTGGATGTCAGAAAAAAATCAAGGAAATTTTATGACCAAGTATCTCTTAAATCTTATCTACAAAGGAAATTAGAATCAGGATACTTCTGTAATCACTTAAGAGGTGTCTGTCACTCAGCAAAAGAGGTGTTTGGTGTATCCTGTCTGCACAGAAATTTTTTAAATCTGTTATTAAACAAAATTAGGATGTCGTTTTGCTTTGTCTTACTTTATCATGGAATTAGAGTAATCTTGTTTGATGTTAGTGCTCTGTGAATTGTTTTTATGTCCTGCCAAAAAATAACATGGCTTGGTTATGATGCCAAGTAAGCTTCTAAATGTCAAGGGTAACTCTTCTACTCTTTTCATCTATTATCTATCTATCTATCTATCTATCTATCTATCTACCAACATCTAACCATACTCATTCAACAATTGCCATACCTGGGAGATATATATTATAATTGTTCTCATTTTGTACATAATTAAACTGAGGAACAGAGAAAATCACTTGCCCAAATTTTGAACTAATCAGTGAGATACCCAGAATTCAAGCTCAGTGGTTCCATAATCCATACTACGTATCTCTGCACTAACTTAATTGACAATGAATCAACATAGTAATTCATTTATTTTTGCATCA
>RJWT010016338.1:0-19917 GCA_004365215.1 Cuniculus paca | reverse complement strand
ACCACCACCTCCACCTCCTCGGCGACCTCGTCTCCGGCTCCGTCCATCGGACCCCCGGCGTCCTCTGGGCCAACTCTGTTCCGGCCGGAGCCCATCGCTCCCGCGGCGGCGGCGGCGGCGGCGGCCACAGTCACCTCTCCCGGCGGCGGCGGCGGAGGCAGCGGAGGCGGCGGTGGCAGCGGTGGCAACGGCGGCAGCGGAGGCGGCGGCGGCGGCGGCGGCGGCAACTGCAACCCCAGCCTGGCGGCTGCGAGCAACGGCGGCGGCATCAGCGCTGGCGGCGGCGGCGCCTCGAGCACCCCCATCAACGCGAGCACCGGCAACAGCAGCAGCAGCAGCAGCAGTAGCAGCAGCAGTAGCAGCAGCAGCAGCAGTAGCAGCAGCAGCAGCAGCAGCAGCTGCGGCCCCCTCCCCGGGAAACCCGTGTACTCAACCCCGTCCCCAGTGGAAAACACCCCCCAGAATAATGAGTGCAAAATGGTGGATCTGAGGGGGGCCAAAGTGGCTTCCTTCACGGTGGAGGGCTGCGAGCTGATCTGCCTGCCCCAGGCTTTCGACCTGTTCCTGAAGCACTTGGTGGGGGGCTTGCACACGGTCTACACCAAGCTGAAGCGGTTGGAGATCACGCCGGTGGTGTGCAATGTGGAACAGGTTCGTATCCTGAGAGGACTGGGCGCCATCCAGCCGGGAGTGAACCGTTGCAAACTCATCTCCAGGAAAGACTTCGAGACCCTCTACAATGACTGCACCAACGCAAGGTAACGAGCGGAGGGCAGCCTCCGCCGCCCGGCCCTCCCCACCCCGCCCCGTGCCCTGGCCTCGCTGCCTCCCCGGCGCCGCTCTGCGCGCCCGCGAGCCGCGCGCACCGGCGAGAGCGGCCTCTCCTCTCCTCCCCTCTCCCCGCGCCTCTCCTCCCGGGGCTCGCCAGCCCGGCCGCGCCCGACCCCCCGAGAAGTTGGCACCTCATCCTGCCCACAGCTAGCTCTTCCGGCCGGGTCCGCCCCTCGCTCGCCCGGGTGCCCGGCTCGGCTGCTGTGGGACTGGGGCACCCCAAGCTCCCGGTGGAGGGGGGCGGGAAGGAGGGGGACGGCGCCTCTCCGCGGAGCCACAGCCCCTTCCCGGGCGCGCCGGCGTCCGGGAACCTCTCAGGGCGCCACCGCCTGCGTGTGCCCTCCCCAGGTCGTAGGCGCCACCGCGAGCCTCGGGGCACCTCCTGCGGGCGCGGCGGGTCTGGGGCGGGTCGCGACCCTGCCCTGTCCCGCAGGGCTCGTGGGGCCGGGACACGCGCTCGAGCGAGGGGCCGCTGGGAAGCCGAGGGAGTGGGTTGGCAGCCGAGGAGGGCACTCTGAGGTCAGGAGAGGGACGCCACACGCGGCCCAGAGGCCAGGGCAATCCCGGGGCACGAGCAGGAGCTCACTCCCGAAGTCCCGAGGGAGCGTGTTGAGGGGAGGGGTCTGTGTGCACGCGCCTGTGTGCGTGCATCCGCGTGTGAGCGTGCAAGGGAAATAAAGGGGTGCGTTTGCCCCGGGGCAGACGCGAGGACACCAGCCTGTTTTCTTCTAAGTGAGGGGGACTGGGGGCCCTGGCCTCTTGGAAGCGCACCTGGAGAAATGGAAAAGGAAGACCACGCTGCGCTCGCGCTCTCCCCCTTTCCCCCCTCTCTCTCACTCTTTCAAAGTGGGAGGATTTTTGTTTGTTTGTTTCTTTTCTTTCCTCCTTTTTTCTTTTTTAAGACTAAGGTTCCACGAGCAGGTGCACGTTTTGCACCGGGATGCTCCGCGGTCCTGAATTCTCTGCCCTGGCTCTCCCAGCCCGGCAAAGCGCGGCCACACTGGAGGCCTCCGGACCGTCCTCGGTCCAACCAGTTTTATACTAAAGAGCGTTCAGTGGGGGAGGATCTACCGAGAGGGGGCGGGAGTGGGGCAAGTTGGCAGTTTCGGGGTAGAAATGACCGTTTCGTCCCCTTTCACAGTTCAGCTTTGTCCCCACCACTCGCTTCGGGAAAACTTAGTGAGAAAAGTTAAGAGATTCCAAGAGAAAGCGAACAGGGAAAGTTGGAAACCTGAAGCAGGCACGTGGGGACTGCGCGCAAAATTTGCGCGAAAACTTCGGTACCTTCCGAATAAGTTTAAAGAGTGAAGGAAGGAAGGAAGTTGGTGTATGCTCCTAATAGTGCTAGAGAAACTGAGGTGGGAAGAAAATCGGGACCAGAAGGGAGTTGGAATAAAAAAAAACCCGCTAGCTCTTTCTTCTTGGAGAAAGAAAGATTGTTCCTTAGTGCCTAGAAGATTGCAGAAGGAAAAGGACTCCAGTTCCAACTCAACAAACGTCTTATTCTGACCTGGCCCAAAGGTCCTTTCCATGTATATATATCTGCCATTCTTTCCATGAGGCGGGGGTGTGTGTCTGGGTTTTCAACCATCATTTAGACTATTTGGGGGGTAAATGTGTGCGTGTGTGAGCGCGCTTGTGTGTGTACTTGCGCACGCGTGCCCAAGTGTATGGACAGGTGGCAGTAGAGATTGCGGGGGTGGGGGGCAGGATCACCAAACGTCGTTTACTCAGATAATTGAAGTCCTTGGCTATCCAAAATACAGAATATTTGACCCAAATCTATCGTTAAAACTATCTGAATTAGGACAAAATATTATTCTGGAGTCGTTAGGTAAAAATGCTAGTAAAATTTAAAATCAGTACAGACCCCACTGCTATGAAATTGTTTATCCGATGTTTAGTAATGAAACATCTATTCTACTCTGAATCTTCTTTGTGTTTTGTAGGGTACATATTATCCCAGGTAATCAATGGCCATTTTAGATGCACATACGCACACCCATACGCAATTGCTCCAGAAAACTTCCCTCAATGGCTACAGTGTAATTGGTATTACAATTGTAAAACTTGATTTTTGTTGCCTGAATTTTTGCCTAGCCTTTCAGTTGAAGTCCCCATCATATAGTTGAAGAACAGTCCTGAAGTTATTAGCTAAAATTTCTTGTACGCTCCTTTTCCCAAGTTAACGACAGCTCTGGAGTTTACACTTGCAGAGTGAAGCTAAATTTAATCCAGTGCAACTGTTTATCCCTTCAAAAATATCTCATCACTACTCTAATTATGTTTCAATCACCTTGTCTTAATACTTGACAATTAAATGTGTTGTCTAAAAATTCTATTTCAGATTTTTTAAAGTGAAATGTGGGAATTTTGTTGATTCACTATTGAATTTTGATCTTTTATCAACTATAAAAGCTTACTGAAACTTAAGTATATCCAGATATTGTAGTCACTACCTAAGAAGATGTGTAGTTGTATCTAGCTGCATAGGTTTTCCTATCTCTGCCACTAAGGAAATTAAAAAAAAAATTACAATTGAACTTCCCCCACCAAGACATACTGTATATATTGTAATGCATTATTATTTGTTGTGATAATTATGAGTGTTATTGCTTTATCTCTTTATTTTGAAAATAACCTAAATGTTTTGCATCTTGAATTTAAAACCAAAAAATTACTTTCCATTTAGGTCTAATTTATGCCTTTACTACTAAGATCTATTTTCGTTCACCTAGATATAGTGATTCCTTTCACTCTAGTTTCTTTATGCTTTAGCTACTTGACAGAACAAGGGAATAATTTACACAGAGTATAAGAGAAACTGCAAGAAGGCAAACTTTATAAAATTACAGGTATGTGCGTATACATAGTGTGTGTTAGATATGAAATCTTAACACTCTCAGCTTTTTACAGTGTGTATCTAATTATAAATCTTAGTAATATTTAAATACCAGAGACTCAAAATGATGCTAAACAAAGGTTAAAGAACTTGCTCAGAGTGGCTCATAAGTTAGCAGCAAACCTTAGAGTAGATTTAATTTGCTTGAGGCTATTGTATTAGTATGCTATCTATGAAAACTAGAGTAAATGTTGAAGCCATCTGTCACTACCACAAGGAGATGAAAAAGAGACTATCACTTGCTAGATAGTAAAGCTGAAAATCATAGGTCTCAAAAACACAAAGGAAAACGTAAGGAAATATATCTAAAAGTTGTCAAAGGGCAAGGTCTGACCTTGATCAGCTTCCTCCAATTCTTATTTTAAAACTAAACATTAGTTGCATGAACTTGGTTATTGCAACAGAGGTCAGTTAATTAACTGCTAACCATTAAATAACAACAAAAAAGAAAAGTAATTATGTACATGGTCAAGTCTTTGTTTGCATGAGTCAACTGCTTGTTTGTGGAGTTGGGTCAGGATTCAGTTTTCTGTGGATTCAAGTAATACAAAGGGACTCTTGTATTATGCTATCTAAAATGCTTATTTGTTTGATTATTGTCAGAAGATGATTTTGTCTCAGGATCTTTCAAATCAGATTGTGATTTAGTTTCTAAGCAGCCCTATATTTGTAAAGTTTTTTTTTTTAACTTGAATAGATTCCAGTTAGTTTCATCAGATGGTTTTACAAACATATACATATATTCACAAACAGTGTTCTTTTGTCTTAAAAGTTGATATTATTCAGAGATAGAAAATTGAAAGACTTACTAAGTCTGTTACATATCAGTAGTACTATCTGGATAAAATTTTAGTGTAAGTACAAAATATTTTCCCAATTCTTAGCTTTATTTTTCTTGTCAGGGGTTTGAATAAAGATAGCAAGCCAAAACAGTCTATATTTATTTAACATTTCTCCTGCTGCCTGCTTTTTAATGGCACAGACTTATGCATCGATGGAGAAAGTTTCAACACAAACACTGATTCATTCACTTGTAACACATAATTATGATATGTGGCACAGAGAAATTCAAGAGTTACTTCAAATGAAGAGAGACTATGCTTTTGAAGTTTTTGTATTATAGTAGATTAATGATTCCTATAAAGCTTAGTGTCTCATAACATTTCAGAAAGAATACAACATAATTATAAGAGTAAGGCATAAAATATGAAAGTTTGTTTGGATCTGCAGTTAATGTGTCTTCTTTTAAAATGTTAGAAAACTACAGTTTAATAGCTAATATATGAATAGAAGCATATTCTGATCCAGGATTTACATTGCTCAATCAAATTACACTACAGAGTGCAAAATCTTAAGTCATTTGCATCAAATCTTTCAAACCTGTCATTTTACTTCGAATTAGCCTCCAATAATAACGTAGTCATTGTCAAAGTGCACATAGTTATGAAGATGCCTTACTTTCTGAATCCTATAGTTTATTAGTTAATGCTCTGAGGCAAGAAAATTGATTTGCACATATGGTATTTTGTGACTTTAAACATTGCACAGAATATACTACATGGCATGCTCCCCTCACCCCACAGTTCCTTTACTCATAATTTTTGGCATTTGATTGGGAATTTTAAAATCTTCATTTTTTAGCCTAAACTTGCTATTGTTTTTTGTTTAACTTATTACATTTCACTGAAGTTGCATGTAAATTATCTAGACAAATATTAGTCACCCTCTTTTTGCTTCACTACCTCCTCCAACCCCCTCCTTTGGAGGTATGACACCCAATATTGATTAAAGTCTTGGCAGAATTTGAGCATAAATCACTCCTCTCTTTGGCGATTTACTACATGTGATTCACCAGCACACAAAAACATAATATGCTTTATTGTTTCTCATTTGATGTTTTGTTTTGGGAATGTAAGTAGCATTTGTAAATTAGCTTAATGTACAGTCAGGTAGTTATTTTAAGAATAACTTATACTTTGACTATCAATATGTATTTTTTTACCTTTCTAAATTATTTTACTCAGTTGTTTCATACAATTGCCTTAGGTAAAATAGTTATCTAAATGGCATTGTATTAGCAACATAGAGCACAACTATTACAAAATGTAATAGGAAATGAAACTCTCACAGGTTGTAAACTGTCTTCCTTTATCCTTGTCTGAAGAAATTAGTTTGACGTATGCCTTCTAAATAGTTGCAGGTGAGTTTCCAATATTTCTTTAAACATTTTGAATTTAAGGATTTCGTTATTTGGTTTCTTACAAAATTTAAATGTCTGCATTTTATCTTTTGACAATATCATTTTCAGGCAATTCACACATGAGTCACATCAAGTTACATGCTGTTAAAGTGATAAGAAATGTAAGAATTGAAGTGAACTATTTGGGTATATAAAATGTTATTAAGATAATGTTTTCTCATTTTATATTTGACTTGTTATAAAAAAAAAGTGACCTTACCATGTGTCAGTATTTGTCATTTTCTTAACTGAAGTAACAGATTCTGTCTGATTGGTCACTTGGAGGAGATATACATATATATAGATACAGATATAGATATAGATATACATATAATCAGGTTAAATAGTCTAGCTAAGATTACATTCATATTTTCAGGCTTGGTAGCTGCAGTAAAGAACCCCTTTCTATCATATTTGTTATGTTCATTGATTAATTTTTTCACACACAAAACCTTGGATGAAAAGCCCACCTAATGGGGTTTAAATGAATGTGATATCAAAGACTCTGATCCTCACAGATAAGAACATCTCAGGCATAGCAGAGGTTTTGTGCAAATCTACACTGTATTCAAGTTCCTTTGCTTTTCTTTTGAATTTGCCAGAAATGTTTACAGTCAAAAGTAATTTTATGCTACACTATGTCTTTTAAAATAACTTTATTGATATTTGCTTCTTAGGATATGTCACATATAAGAATGACTTCATTCAAATAATGTAGTTAGTTTATGAAATTACTGCTTTGGGAAATAGGAATATCAAGAATGAGATATTTATGTTTGGTTGAATGAGCTATTTTTAGATTAACTGTTGGATCACTTTACTTTGCAACTATTTAGTTTAAGAAGATTTCTGAAAATCTGTTAAGAATGTGTCCATTGCAGCTAGTTATAGGCAACTATGATTAACTTTATGTACGAATATACTAAATGAATAAATAAATATATGTATATGTATATATGAAATAATGTAGAGAAAATTACCCAAACCACCACTTGATCTGAAGTCAAAGACCTCGAGCTAGGTGCATTTAAATTTCTTGGTGTATTCTGCATGAATTTCTTTAATAAAGGAGCAGCATTCTAATTTTCTTATTTAAAAAATAATTAATCTTTAGAATTTTCCTTAATTTGATACAGGATTTGTCAATACCTGGATTTTGTTAGAGATGTGGCCCTGTTTTTTTCTGATTCAGAATGACTTTGAGTTGATCTAGGACTTCAATCTGGGACTCTTCTGCAGTTTTAAATGTGTGTGACTGAGAGGAAATTATCACAGACAACTTATTTAACTGGGAAATTCACTGTGATTGTTTGATTAGTCTTTTATAAATTTTGGATATAAGTATATCAAAGTGTCCTAAACTATGCAGCATAGCAACACAGTGAATAGCTAGTTACTTAAAAAAATTATAGAGGATAATGACGAGGAAGATAGGGAATATTTAACTAAATATTCAAAAATAATATCATTGTGTAGGATGAATGCAAAACCTGAAATACATTATAGGTTCCTAGTGAGAAGTTAAGTTGAAATAAGCCAGGCAGAAAAAGACACATGTTGAATGATCTCACTAATATGTGGAATCTGAAAAAGTTTAACTCATTAAAGCAGAACAGAATGATGGCTGCTGGAAGTAGAAAAAATGTTGGCCAAAGCTACATAATTTCTGTTAGATAAGAGACATAAGTTCAGAAAATCTGTTATATAATAGGTGACGGTTAGTAGACCTTAAAATTTTGAAAATATTATATATTTGGCAAAAATTGCTTATACTTTTGAAACATAATCTTCACATAGCAAATATTAAAACAGACAACACAATAAATTGATTAATTTTGATAAGTTATACTAAGTAATTGAAGAATATTTATCCTTCCTTAGTATAAATTAATGAAGGAGTAAACAAACTGTTAAAAATTCACAATGTGTTATTCATTATCTTTGAATTAATATGATATCAAATATTTTAAATAATTAGATTTTCCTTGCATTATGACAGGAAAAAAACCATATTCTTTTCAAGACCAATAAAATTATATCTCAAGAAAGAAAATGTAATAGTTGAAAACACACTATTTCATGGTATCATATAAAAGCATATAAGACAAATACTTGTTAATTCATTGAAGGCACACTGATCACAAGTAAAGGTAATAAAAAACAATTTTCAAAATATTTTATTCAGAAAATACTTTATTACATTCACTTACCATGTAGATAAAGTATTTTATAAAAATCTTACACTTGCATCCTCAACTTGTATTAACAGCAATAATAAAAGGACTGTATTATTCATAGTATTGTGTTTTAAAAACATTTGATTGATGTATGAAATAAGTAAGTCACTGAAAGCAAAACACACCTTGAATTTAGCACAGTACATTTAGTAGTATTCTTATTTTGTATTGAAAAATTCTAATTTTTAAAAAAGTCAATTTATCTCTTAATTCTCAGAAACAATATTTGTTGCGTTAGGGAATTCTAACTTAATTATGCCTCTACATTTTAAAGGAATAACTTGGAGTATTTTATACTGGGCTGGATGGTGTAGTATGTGCAACAAGTGTAAAATGTTTCTGACAGAATTATAAATCTCTGTGGTGGATATTTTTAATTGTGTCTACTTTAGCCCGTTTGTAGACTACGTATTTATTCATTAAGAAGAAAAGTCTTTCTGTATTTGTATGTGTATGTGTATGTGTATAAACACAACTATGAGGTATAGAGCCACAGTACAACCTACCAATAAAACTGACTTTAAATTTGATCTTAGGAATTTATAGAAGCATAAAATAAACAAAAAGCACATTCTACCAAATGACAATTGAAAAGGAAACTGAAGTTTTATAGTACAAAGGATAATTTATGTGTAAATATTTTAATTATAACATACAATGATTAGAGACTTAGTTTGCCTAGATCTTCATTTTATCATAACTAAAATATACTTCCAGTTCTGTATTTACAAATATATATGTGTAAGATTAGGTTATTTGGATTAAATAGATTTTAAACAATGTTCTAGAATTTGTACATTATTGATGACATTAAGTAGTATGGATATCATTGTTCCATTTCTTTTATTGGTTTTTGTCATTGTCTCTTGCACTATAGAACAAGATATACTTTAGAATCAGTAAATAAATGACAGGAAAATAATTTTATAACCTTAGAAAGTCACTACTCTTCTAAAAGCTTGCCATCAATGAGATGAATCAGGGATGAGGTCAGTAGGTTAGCCTTTAGGACTACATAAGAAGATGTGCATTGCCACTTCTTGCAGTAGACTACAACTGTCTTTGAAAACACCTCGTAAAGGTTCCGTTAAATTAAAATCAATTACTTTCTCAATCATTTTATAGCATTTGTAAAATCATTACATCATAGACTTAATTGCAAGCATGTATGCTTTTTGCAAAATAGAAAGTTTATGAAACAGTGTCTACTTAAAAGTTTCTGCCTCACCTAAAGCTTATGGAGTTAAGAAAAGAAACACCTCAACCACTGTCCATAATAAGTAAACCTTATTCCTAATTATTCAGTAAACTGTTCACCTTTGCATTTAGTTATGAAAAGACAAACTTATTTTTAACATCACTTTTTGCATCATCTGATATACATGTAAGTTAGGAAGGAGGAAAAGAGATAAGTAAAATGGTTTCAAAATAGTTTATGACTCGTGAGCTCTAATATCTTTATTTTTACCTTCTAAGAATGCTTTGACAAGTATGTATGATAATCAAAAGATGAATATCTGCTGTTTACTGGCTTTTTTCTTCACACCATTGACAGCACATGCAGATTTGAACTTGTAGCCGGGAACAGCGCTTCCACGCTTCAAATTGCCAAAAGACCCCCAGGGATAGAAACTTGACCTGCTTTTATGAAACCATAGAATTACATTTATACAAGTTACCCCATGGGAGAGGAAAGAACCGATCCCAATTCAGACTTTAATATTGGAGCCTTCTGGGTCACATTTGAGCTCCGCCCCCCCCGCCATTAACACCTGTTTGGCTACCATATTTAATAACTTGATATTAGAAAATTGAAAAAATTATTCAACAATATTTCACCATTAAGGCAAGGTGTCATTAAAAATTTGCAGTTATATAACTAAGTTTTCTCACTTTATAAATACGTTAATTTTTGAAGTTCTTACTGTTAAGTATACGTCCTAGTTCACAGATGTTTAAACACAAATTTATTTAAGTAAATATCAAATCATTTACCTTACACTGTTCAACTAATGTCTCTTCATTAATAAGTTAGCCCAAGTAGAAGTAACTTTTTAAGAGAGTTTTTCTTTGCTACAACATTTCAATATATGAATTTTTATATGAATATTTTAAATTTTGAGCTACATTTTTAATGGTTGTTTTCTTATTTTGTTTTTGGTTGGACTGCCTTAAAGAGTTTCCAGAAGGATACTTTGTCAATAACAGAAACAAGTGAAATACTCACTGATAAAGGGAATGCATAGAAGCTATTTTTGGTTAAGTTGGATTCACTTTAATGATGTATAGTAGGACTGACTAAGTTGGAAAACTTGAAGTTAGTCATTTGTTCAAAATGAAGAGGATTTTAGTGGTAGTTTGCTAAATTTCTGTAATACTATATGTATAAATGGTTAAGTGATACAAATAGGTAGTATCATAATATCTTTGTTTATAAACAAGACAATAATTAAATGACCAACATTAAAACACAGAATGAGGTCCCACTTCTCTATATAATTTCGGTTGCTCTCCATCTTATATATGCAAAACTTATACATTAGAAAACTTATAAAACTTATAAATTGTATGTCAACACACATATGCTGTTACAATTATGATAGTTAAATAATTCCATCATTGAATTTTGAAACTGAGGTAATCAAATTGCCTCATAAAAATTAAACAGAACGTCAGATACCTCTCATTTCTTTTTCACTTATTTTTAAAATTATTTGGTTAATATATTTTGTTATTCCCCTACAAGAGCAAACATAAAACGTCTTCAAAAGTGGCTGCAGTAAATCAGTGTTTGGAGTACAAGGAGAAAAACATTTTTAATGGAGATATATCATTTTCTTTACCATCATAAGTCATGTTCATCATGAGAAAATATATGAAGGTTTAAGCATGTATCGTTTATTTATTGGCTGTTATGTGACATTAAAAAAAAAGACCTCTCAGAGTAAGACTCCAATTTTTCTGCCTTGCTTTAATACTTATCACTTGAATGAAGTTGAGAAATCAAATCCATCATTTGAATGTTTCCTAATATCACACTGATATATATTTATAATATACCAATTACCAACATCTGTTTATGTACTTTATTTAATTTGGAAGTTTGTCCCAGCTGCCTACATGGTCATTTAACATAACCATTGGTCCTTACTTTCTCTAATGGTGATGGAAGCAGAAATAGTAGGTAAATCATAATATCATTATGCTGATCTCAAAACAAATGCATTTCAGGAAAGGCCACCTATTCTGACTTTTGTCAGGGTGATGATGACCTTTTTTTTTTTTTTTTGTTCTTCCAGTGTCACTTTGCAGTTCTATTTCCAATAATGACTGAGGGTACACAACATGTGAACTGAACCAAAATATCATGCTAAAAACATCTTGACACAAAATGCGTAACAGGAGAGATGAAACCTTTTTAATGCAATCTTCTAAAAGCTTACAGAATTTTACAGAATTTGCACAGAAACGAATTCTTAAATACTCTCATCATTAAGTAATCCTCATAATAATCTTTTTTGGGCAGGAACTCTAGTAAAATTATAAATGAAATTTACCTGTAAACATCTTGCTAAAAACAGAAAAACTCTGGATTTTTGAGCTAGTGATAACTTAGATTGGATTCTCTAAATTCATTCTTGTGAAAATAGAATGTAGTTCATTTTTATTAAGATTCTATCCTAAGTTTAGGAAATAAAATTAAAATGATATATTCACTATAGAATAAACTTTTTTGTTCTTTTTGGGGGGAGTAGGTTAAATAAGTGCCCATGACAGGAATGCTGTTTGTTTTTCACAAAAGTTGTTTGTGATTTCAGGTACCCTTGGGAAATCTCTTGATCAGATTCACATCTGTTCTTGTCAAAGTGGGTGCTAAGATACCGGTCACCCAGCAACCATGTCCAATAGGGAATTGGGCCGATAATAACTTCAAAAAGGAATGACAGATGCTAGATTAGGATGAAAGACAAAATGCATGAAAAATGAGCTTGTTAGAATCAAAAATTTGTTCAAGCACCTTTATGCAAATTAAATGAATATTGAATATTTGCATGCAGTAATTTCTACTTTTTCATTTGAGAAGAATAGTGCATTTAAACTCACAAATGCCAATTCTTTCTTTGGTACTAATTAACATACAAAGCAGAATCTCTTTTTAAAAATCAGATTAGCCACCTGGGTTCTTATGTCTCCACTAAGTATGTTACAATGTTTTTCTTATGATAGTGGTACTCTTTAAAATGCCTTGGTTTATCTGATTTTTTTTTCATAATAAACAGTCTTATGTGAATTGATATTATTTTAGAAGAATATAAATTCATTTCTTGAGAAAGCATTTAAAAAGTAGCCTTATCCTGTTGTCCTTGAAATTGGTTAATGTACATTAATAAAAGATCACTCAAGATGAGTTCACACCCAAAGCAGACTTCTCATTGACTGGTTAAATAACAATGCATTAAAGTTACCTGAAAAGAAAGTAAGCAGAAAGGTCTCTTCAAAATTTAAGATGCTCTTTGATACATTACCAGTTTTTTCTATCGAACTGTTCACATACTAATCATAATTTAGAAGGACCTGATAAAATGTAGTGATTGAGAGAGGTTCTGAGTCTTGGTTTAGCAATGTCTAATGTGGTCACGTAGAGAAATTGATTTTCTTCAGAAATTAATTAATTTTTCATATCGCCCTAAGCTGCAGTTAAAAAGAGTGCATACTTGTCTGTTTTTTCCAGAAATATTGCCTAATCATATTAATACCATTGCCCCAAGGATGAAAAGATAATTGTACAAATGCATTTGGAAATATGTATCACTGAGTATTTATGATTAAATTATGCAAATGACCCAGCTCTCATCCTTTCCAGACCCAGATTGTCTAATTAGGATTGATATGCTGAATAGATGTTCCAGAATTTGAATACAAGCATGTCCAAGGAGCAGAAAATTGGAAATGACAAGGCTGAAATCCAAAGAAAAGTGTCTTTCATTTCTGTACTTTGTTAATGTGCTGTTAGCAGTTGAAGGCTTTTTTCCTCCCTTTGGCTATTTTGAGGTTGATATGTCCTTATTAGACACAACTATGGGAAATGAATTTGAAATTTACCAAGCAGGGCTTCATTTCTATTTGGTACTTGTTTGAAAATAATAATCTCTTGGTCATTGAAAGAGAACATCACTGGTAAGTTGCTCCAAACAATGTAAACATAACCTTAACTGGGTGACTTTTTAAAAACTTCCTCTGAATTGGCATCATAGCTTTATTTCGAAGATAGCTCTCTAAACTTAATGTTTGCCAACCAAATATTTTCCAGAGATATGCTTCCTTAAATCCATAGTTCACTCATTCATTCACTTGTTCATTCATTGAAACACTTCTTGTATTTGGAGAAAACTGCTTAAGCAACAGTTTTGATTAGGAAGAAAAGCTGCACTTTAAATGTAACCGTGTTTGAATTTGAGGTCCTCAGCAGGCTTTCTCCCTCACTGATTACACTCATTCATCTTAGATGGAGGGGTGGTAGTGAGGAGCTAGGAAGGGACTAAACTGTCAGGACTCCAGCCTTTGTTAAGCAGGGGGTAGTCACTGCCTCTGAACTCGGCTGGCTCCTGCTTCCCATCTGCAGGATGATGGATTGCTATGTTTAATACATTTCAGCTTTTGTCTGTCATAGTGTGGACAGACAGTACTATCAGTGATTTCAACAGTGATTAGGGAACGATTTCAAACCATTCCTATTGGCCAGACAGCTTCCAGGAATGTCTGATGAAATGTACTCATTGGCACTCTTGCCATGTAAATGCGTAGTTTTAACTAGGCAGAGATTGTACGCTCACAATTTAAACCAATTCAGAAGCCCGCTAAGAACTATAGACTGAATTCCATTTTACAATCCACTTGTATGAAGCAGTATTAAGGACATTTTGAGACTCAAACTATTCATCCCATATAGTTACAACTTTAAGATGAACTTACATTCTTTGTGCGGTAATAGCACATGCTTAAGGGCAGGACTGTGTTCTAGAGACTATGATGTCAATTGTTGCTATGCTCGTATTATTGAGCTGCTGAGCTATAGTGGGAAAGTAATGTGAGGAGTATGCTAAGGCAATAAGACATGACATGGCATGTGTTACACTGGGATTTGCTAAGCTGTGGATGCTTTGTGGTTCACAAGTCCAAAGGGTGAATGATTTCAACAACTAGAAATCTTCTATGTCCCAACTCAGTATTCTCCCTGGAGTGCCTTATTCTATTTATAGGGCTGATGCTAAGAGAGACAATTAACTAAAGGAAAAGAAAGTATTCTTTGAAGCCATTAATAACGTAGACAAAGTTTAATTGCAGCAATGGGAATAATAAATTTTAAATAAATAAATCATATTGGTAAATAATGCATCATTTACCAATTATAATGTAATGTGCCAAATGTAATGTAAATTAAAATGTAAGTGAGAGAATGTATTATAAGTATGGAGTTTTACCTTGTGTAAATGGGTAATTATTAAAAAGGGAATCTAGCTGAAGTTATGAAGCAAAACTCTAAATTAGAAGATACTTGCCTCTTTAGTGCATATTAGTAACACAGAATAGTGAAGGTCGTTCTGGTATATTGGTACATGCATATAACATATCTTTATTATTTTCGACCCCATTACCCTCCTCTCTCCTTTCTTCCTTCTTCCCACATTTCCTTCCTTTTCTCTAAAACTAACTTTTTAGCTTTGTGCCATGAAGGTACTTGCTTTTAATTACTCTATTAAGAAGCAGATTAAAGAAAAAAAATTTTAAAAAGTATAGCAAAGGTCTGATGAGAATAAAAACTCCTGATCTTAGATTGCTTCTTCCTGATTGCTCTGATATTGAAAAACTTTAACACAGGATCCTTTTAGTAAGAATTTCTGGTTTGGGATGTGTGATAGGAAACTTACAGATCCATACATCACCGCACAAATGCACATGTATTCACACACATTGCATTTTTAAAAACCAGTTTGATTGCTAACTTACTGGCATTTTGACACTGCTGATTTGGTAATAAGGACAGGTGGTACTTTACTCTTGGGAGTGTTATAAAAATATTCATATGTTTTACAAATTACCTTGTTCTTTGTCTTCATTTAAGGTTATCGAACCAATGTTCAGCTTTAAAATTGTACATTCATTCAGCATATATTAAAATAAAAAGTAGTGCACATATGTATTTATAGAAATTATATAATTTGACTTAAATCTAGATTTTTAAAAGTCAAACCTATTCACAATTTATGCAGCACACACACTGATGGTGAAAAAATGTATCATCCCGCAGCACTTTTGTATTGCACAATCATTCTAATATGTGGCTGCCAAACTTTTAGTAGTAGAGTATGAATTTCCCTTTGCCTTCATGGGGAGACAGTGAGAAAATGACAGAGAAGGATAAGATATGGGAAAGCTATGAGCAGGTGACATCCCCTGAAACTGCAGTAATGTGATGAATTTTTTTCAAGTTAAAGGGAGACGCATAGCTCAGGAAACTACTGTTAAGATTCCTGGCCTTGAACCTGTAGCATCAGATGAATTAAAAAGGCCAGGAGGTGTGGAGTAACTCTGTGCTGTAAAGTAGAACTATCTCATGCGATGATCATATCTTACTCTGCTCCCCTTGCTCTTAAAATTCAGAAATTTTAAGGTCATAGGTAATAGTCAGTAGATACTTCGGGTACAGGACCTGGCAGAGGAATAGATTTTCACAAGAGGAAAGGAATGTTTGTACTATCTCCAAGTGATAAAATTTCTTTATCCCCATGTATTATAGGAAAGAATACATTTGGCAAGCTCAAATGTGTGTTTGGCCCCTAGATGAATCTGCTTGGCCTATGCAGAACTAGACATTGTGCAACAACAGGAGTGTGAGTGAGTGAGTGCATGTGTGCGTGAGTGCATGTGTGTGTGTGTGTGTCTGCACGCACATTGCAGGTTGCCAACCCTTGTTATGCACATTGTTAGTCTTATGTTTAGTTAAACCTCATGATTACAAAGTAATACAAGCCATTTGTCTTGCTGTAGTTAAATAAAGAAAAAAAATATGTGCTAGAAACTAAATGAATGAGTTTCTCATGAGGCCAAATGAGCGAGTTTGCCGTCTGGAAATGTTCTGAATGGAGGAATCTCAGAATCCCCTTGAATCGGCCCCATCCATCTCTAGCCACTGTGTGGAGACACTGGCTTCTGCGCATGCACCGCGGCTTCGGTGTGAGTGTCTTGCTGTTCCTGTGTGGTAGCTACACAAATTGGGGGAAACAGGGAGTCAGGCCAGCAGGTTCAACTTCTTATTTCTCTGTAGCTTCCTATAATAATTCCACCTCTAATGAGGTGAATTACTACTGCATGAAAAAGGAGAAAAAAAGGTTTTGGCCATCTTAGCTAATAAATCACATTGACTGCCTGGCTGATCAGATCAATTGTGCATAAATCAGTGCCTCAAAGAGTCTTAAAATAAGATTCTACCAGCACCAATCGATTCAGAGGCTTGTGTAAGGCATGGTCTTTTGCCCATGGTGCGCTGCACAGGAGTCCGCAATACTGACAGCTATATCCTGTCAAGTGTTGAAAAGAATGTTTTCAGCATTCAAAGGTATGGTTCTGGTGTATGTAAAACAGTTGTGATTGTTAGCTAAACTATTTTTGTCTTCTACAGTTTACTTTTGCTACTTAGGTTAGTAAGAAAAGTGAATTCTCAGGACATGCATGAAAAGTCTGTTTTTAAAGCATGAGCAACAAGTATGATTCTGAGAAACTGCATCCAACAAAAGTATCATGTTATTTCAAAGGGAAACTATTATTACTACCCACAAAAGTATTTCATTACTAAAATAGCTGTAGATTTGGTATGTAGTAAGCTACAGACACTTTAGAGTTATGAGAAGAATTAAAGAAGTTGATTTTAGATTTTAAATTAGATTCATTACTAGCTAAGGGATGCTGGACTAGTCAGCCTGAAACTCTGCATCTTCAAATATGAAAAAGGGATAGTACAAGTGCCCTTTGTACTTATTTCAAAAGAAAGTTTTGAGATAGCAAAGTGATAATAGTAATTTGAAAGCATTTTAGAAATTTTAAGAAGTTTTTACAGAGTCATCTGTTTTGAATTCCCAATTAAAATTTTAAAATTTCTCTGACCAGAACAACTTAGAAGGCATAAAGACAAAATTATTTTGATTCTTACTATCATACTTTGCTATTTCTGCTAAGGAAATTCAATTAAATCATAACAATTAAAATGAGAATTTGTGAATTCTGAAACATAGCCAAGTCTATATGTAAAATTATTAAAATTATATTAGGGTTAATTTTCAAAGATGTTTTGAGTAGTAGCTTTAAATGGTTAAACCTTTAAGAAGCAAAATAAAATACAGAGTATAAAAAGGAAAATATTTATTTTGGAGAACAACTTTAATATCTGTAGTAGCTGTCATAAAATTTTCTAGGAAAGCAAGAGATTCTTTACAAGTATAAATCAGGCATACTGAAACTTTGATTTTCTTTAGAACTTGGCTAGAGTATGCTATGATGGCTAAGTGTCCCAAATTTTTGTAAATAATTTATATATCTTCTACATTAAATACCTCAAAATCCACCAAACAATTATTTTCTATAGTCTCTTGCTTTGAAAATAAATTTAGGACAGGCATCCAAGCATCTTAACATAAAATTTGGTGTCTGCCAAATGTTTTTGTGAATTCATCAATATAATATGATGTTCCCTGTATCAAAATACTATTGTTCTGTCTTCGTAGATTTATCACAATGTCTTGACATTTTTGTAAATTATGTAATACACATTGTTTCTCCTTGTTATATTGTGAAATATAGTAGGTGGCTGAAATTGGATCTGATTGATTTTCTCCCTGGCATTTGTCTTCAAAAGCATCTTATGCCTAAAATTCACTGGAAGAGGGAAGATCCAAGTAGATTTCTTTTGTTGCATTATCCTTTATGTACCTGAATTTTGAAATATTTGTCATCAGCTGTTATATTTTCTTCCTTAAGATCATCAATAGATTTCACACCTTGATTGAATTTAATTTCTAATGATTAATAATTACTTTCCTGGAATTATAATATATTATCTTGCATTTATTTGCATTAAAACTCTTAAGTACTTTCTGACACATAGTAGATACTCATTACAAGCCCGATTGACTTAGCGAAATTTTGTTTGCGTATTATTAAATTATATGAAAATGTTCCTATGGGTTGATTCATTATAGAACATTTAATTATAAACCAAGAAATAAAATACTAATAAAAATACAATTTCTTATGTAGAAATTTAAAACCCAAAGTATATTTAATATTCTTAGATATAGTGTAAGGTGCCTTTAATTCTTGAATGCTTCCCATATTCCTATGATAGTTAAAGCACAAATAATTAAACTTCATGTAAAATCATGCACATATGATTTTATAAAGTTGAAGTTTTATCTTTATTTTGATTATTGCTAATTTTCTCTATTATATTAATTATGAAAACAACACAAATATATGAATTTGAAGCATCTACATTTTTGAATTGACTTGTTAGACCAGAAATAAGCATATATATATATATATATATTATATATATATATGTATGCTTACATACAGTAGTACCTCAGTTCACAAATGCTTTTGTTTGTGGACAGCTTGGTTTGCAAACAGAAGTGTATGGCACATTTTGTTTTCATTTGCAAACTTTGCCTTGATGATGAATACAAATGTGGCCATCTTTTCCAGAATCATGGAATGAATTAAGTTCGTGAATCAAGGTACCTATCTTTCTCTCTCTCCAATTATAACTACGTTATTATTTTTGTTTATTATTTGCTGGAAGTAATAATGTTTTAGATAATGTGGTCAGTTGCATTTCTGTACCATCTCTACGAAGTGGGTGTTAGTAACTTTTTTAAAGATAAGAGCACTAAAGATCAGAGTGGTTAATTAACTTGCCCAAGGTGACACAATGAGTACCCGGCAACTGGAAAGAGCAAAACACAGGAAATCTCATTCTAGAATTTATGTCTTGTTGTCCTATTCAAACAATACTTAGCCAATGACTATAACCTGAATGACAGTTTGAAGATTGTACATTATTTGGAGATAATAAAATACACATTTTCCTAAAAGTATTCATTTTGTACACAGAGCTCTGTATGTTTGGAATACAAGTGTAGAAATGTTTATTTGCCATGTTATTATGCTTTGTAGTAATTTAGTAGTTTTATGAGAAGTTTTTATATTGTTTTAGTCTAACATTTTTAAAAAGTTTTTTACATAAAATGTATAGAGCAGGCCAGTTGCAATTTATTTCTTTATGCAAAATATAAAAGTGACATTAAATTTCATAGCCATTAGCACTGTGAATTAATTTTCATGATATCTTTAAATACATGATAAAAGCCTATTGCATACTTCTCCAAGTACAAAGGTACATTTTCTGTTCCCTTTTAAATTATTTAAATCTTGTTCCAACTGTATTCTGAAAATTTTAACTTTTTTTTTCATGATAGGGAATTTTATCAATTAACAAACAGTGCAGATTAAAGTCGTATTTTGCTTTTAAAATAAATTTTGAAATGACCTGGATATGTTCTTCCATCCAAGTACTTTGCCATTCTTGTTGATGCCTTTCGACTGCTATTATTATTTCTTTTTCACGGAAAAATGGGCACTTTGATATTTTGAAG
>RJWT010016337.1:0-19927 GCA_004365215.1 Cuniculus paca | reverse complement strand
TGTATTGATTAACATTTGTGAATGGAAAAGGAGTCCTCACATATGGTTCTGTGATTTTTCTAATTCATAATCTTCTGTTTCAAGTTCGTATGTCAGTTTAGCAACTGAGCATCTAAGAAATACAAAATCAATTTCAGTCTTTATTAGTGCACTAATTTCATTAACTTTTATTTTTTACTGAAAAAGCTGCCACTCTATATTTTTATTGCTGTTAATGCCACCATAATAGCTTATATTTCTGCTTCTTTTTTGTGGATTCCTAATGAAGAGTTAAAATTAATGTAATTAAAAATGAATATCTTCTAGCCTATATCCTGTTATCTAACATTTCCTATTTTAAAAGCCTGGAGCTGTGAAATCAGGTATAGCTCACCCTGCTTTCTGTTACTGCTCCCTTGTGTCTGTGAAAGTTCTGTCTCAGTCAGAGCTGAGGGGGATCCAGGTCTCTAACCTTTCTGTTTTCTGTAACTGGAGGGTCAGTAAGGTATTTTTCCCCTCCTATTTATGTCAGGCTCGTGAAAGAACCAGATATTTGGTATGTGCATTCCAGAAAGATCAGAAACTGGTTACCTCTTGATAATGCACTACAAATGGGCTCAGTGCCAATGTGATAACATTTTGTTGGTTTACTTTAAAAAAACTCCTATATTTATTAAATAAAAATTTATGTCCTTTTGAACCCAAAGTTGAAATCTGGTTGTTAAAGTTATGTAACTGAATAGATTACATGTTAAAGAAAGACATTGATAATTCTAAGGATACACAGAAGTTTTTCATGTAGGCCTTTTTAATAAAAATTTTTTGAAGAATAGACACATCAATGTCTTGCTATTGAGATTGAAAAGTTCCTAAAAGTGTTTGTGAGGCTGACTTCCAATTAGTCTTACTTTACAGATTGTATTCAAATGAATACCATGGACTCTAAAAACAGAATCTATTCAATTCCCCATTTTTTAATAGTAACCAAAAATATAATCTGTGTCTTGTACTGGGCTGCTTAATCATGTGCTCTTGTCAACTGAGATTAACATTTGGATTAAAAAGCATGATTAGACGATTCAAAATTAGTGGTTACCAAATTGAAATCACACACACACACACACACACACACACAAAACTAAGTAGTACAGTCGTCTATTTCATGCAATATATTTCTTGGACCAGTTAATTGTTACTTTAATTAGCATGATGGTTTATGTAGTGACCCAAGCCATTGTACTCCCAATAGGTTTAATAAAGAAGTTAAAAAAAAAAAGACACAGCTTTAGAATTGTTGATGGCTACGTCATATGTCACCAGAGTGAGGAGTAGTTCTTCATTTCAAAATAAGAGAATGTACATATGGAAATTTTTTGAATCCAGAACAGATAGTTTAAAAAAAATTACTGCCAAAAATTAAAGACATTCCCAGTAACTATATGTGCAATAGAATTAAATGAACTATATTTTGAATCTCAAGTGACCATAAATCAGTGCCTAAAAAGTTCACTTAGATTTTTTAACAAAAGTACCTCTTACTATTTTGGGAACAAATATCAAAGATATGAATGCGGGTAATCATATTTTTGAATATTTAATGTGATTCATAGGATTCTATGAAGAGCCATTGAAATGACTTACAAAGGATACCATTCTGGAGAGCCACACTAGAACTCTGCCTTTGGACAGGCCTGAGGGGGCAAAATGTGTCCTAGAGATAATTTATCATGTGCATGACATGAAAGGATCCTTTCATCCCCTCTCTCTTCCCCAGTGAGAACACACTCATATCATACATGTTTGTCTTTATTACATGGGATGCATGTTTCAGCTGGGCCAAAGACAGTCATCTGTCAGAAGATGGGCTCCTCCTTTCCAAAACAGCATACGATTGGGCACAATAATTGTGGATTTAAGCTATGAAACATTGCAAACCTTTTGGAGGTGTTTTTTCATTTTACCCCTCTCCCAACTGAAAGCAATCAAAGAATAAAATATTTTAAGTCTCTGATGTCTAACTCTGTGGAGATTGCTTTCGCTGTCACTAGATGCTGTTGACTTCTCCTTCTATGGTTGTGTGATTAAGCTATGACTTTACTTTGAGTCTATGTAGTGTAGGAGATACACAAAGGACTCCTTTTTTCTCTCTCACAATTGTTCCACAGCTTTTATCAGATACTGTATAAATGCCATTGGAAATTTAACTGTGGTTATTACATAACTTGATAATTAGTTGTACACAGAACTGCTTATCTGGGGAGTCTAAATTCATTTTTATGTAAAACTCTGTAAGAACAAAGTCATTTATATTTTTCCTGTCTTTTCTTTGTTTAACATGTCCATTCAAAAGGTTATTTTTTTGTTTATTAGGGAATTTTTGATAATGACATTATAAGTATATAAGTATAATGGATTTTTAATTGATGATATGTAATTAGTTGGAAGTTCCATTTCCTGGAATGAAGATAAATGTGAAATTCTGATATAAAAATTGTTTAGCAAACATTTATTTTGAGACAAACCCAAAGAAATGTTACATCTATACTGTTTAGTTTTGTGGCTGCTGTTAATTTTTGGTCCAATATTACTTGACAACGATTTGATGTGAGAGTGATTTTTCAATTTGAATTTGCTCACTGACTACAGTACTTGAAATTACTGTATTTTGTCCATTCTTGATATTCTTTTGGAAATAAGTAATTGAAAAAAGATGAAGTGTTTAGGGCACCAATTATGAACCAGTCTGAATAATATTGGGCAAGTTTCTTAATTTCTCTTGTTTAAATGAAGACCATAGCACAATGTCATAGCATTATTAGGAAACGTAGTTCAGTGAATATATCATGTATAAATTAGTATACAACCCTTGCAGCACTCCCTGATATAAAGTGAGCAACTGTAAATAATAGCTGTTATTAAAGAAAGGTTCAGAAATGTGACGCAGGTCACAGAGTCACTGTCTAGTGGAGCTAAGGTTTCAGACGTGATCTGAAAGCAATACAGAACAGTGCCTGTCATTTTGTAAGTGCCTCTAAGTGACATCAGCTATTAAAAACAAGCACCTATGCTTTCCAGAGTTCTTACACTGGTCACAGGTGAGGTTTGAACTTGAAGTGCAGATGTGTCCATCTTAAAAATATTAATTTCCTTTGATGTTTTAAGACTTGCAATTATTTGTTGGTATAGCCTTTCCAGCCTTGACAAATGAGTTTGCTGTTTTGCATGACTTTGGAAAACGCATGTTCTGAAATTGTTTACAACTCACATATAAGAAATGCTAATGTATGTACATTAGAATGTAATAAAATTTGATCAGTGATCAATTCATACTTTGATGTTTTCACAAGGATTTCTTTGAATTTAGAAACTGAATTTAAAAAAACACCAAAAACTGTAGGTAATAGCCGTATGTATGTATGTGTGTATGTATATTCTAGTAGACTCCAGGAAAGTAATTAGGAAATTTCATATTTGCACGCCCGCTTTATTTTTCCCCTCCACCAGTAATTGCAATTGAATCTGTGGCTTTGTACACGCTAGGTAGCAGCTATTTCATTGAGATACATCCTCTACCTTGTCTCTTTCTTCCTTTCTTTCTTTTTTGGAATTACATTAATCAAAAAATGTCAGGTTGTTAAGCATGTTTAACACAATGACATTCTACCTTCTGCTGTTCCTGCATCTTTTTTATTAAAACCAATCAATTTTGTTTAACTGTGATTTTAGGAGATGTTTTATTTCAGTTTTATTCAAATATTTGGCTACAACCTTTTCTATTACCTGGAATTTTAAAGATGTGCTACAGTTGGACCTTTGTACTTATCGTGCAGATGGTAGTAGGGCTGAATAGTCTTCTGTAGGAGCCACTTTCACATCCTTTGTGTTCTGAATTTGAAATGACGTACTCTGATCACTGTTACTATAAGTCATTCCACTTACTGTGTCATCTAGTAACATTATATCATGTAAAATATACATGTTTAAAAAAGCAAGAGCTCTGTATGTACCAATGTCACAACTGATTAAGAACAGAAAGTATAATAGTTCATAGGCCTGAAGAGCGTACAGTTTGCACTGATTTTAAAGTTTGTGTACAAATTATTCATAGTAAATTCTGGTATCACACAGAAGGTTGGTCCATCTACCTATTTTATGCATTGTTACCCAGTGTCTTGCAAGGATAGAACAACTTGCTTCAGAAACATGTAGTGGTGGTGGATTTCTAGTAAACAAACTTCAGATTTCTCAATTTGAATCCCATTCTTCTGGTTCTAAACTCCCTCTGCCATTTGCAGTTTCTATTCATTAATGCCATGAAATCTATGCTCCAGCTCCATAACATTCAAGGGCCTTTACTCATTTTGTTCGTTCCTGCCAGCTCACTGTGACCCATATTGTTATCTCCTGCAAATCTTTGTCTTTTCAATTGTAAATCAATAAATCTTACTTTTCATGGTTCAACCTTTTATTAAGTTTTTTCCAATTTGTTAGTGCTTGCTTTTAAGTTACTTTCTTCTGTGTGATTTTGTGATATCTAGAGCTCCTTAAACTTACTGATTGTGTATTTGCACATCAAATGTACACGTGTTATTTATTTAATACATGTCTTCACTGGGAATGCCCATGTATGATTAACATTTGACTGTCACCCTTCCTTTGTTCTTAGCAGAGGGCTTTGCTTATAGAAGATGCTCACTAAACAATGGATGAATTCATTCTATACTAAAAATGCATAATTTATGTTTTCTGTGGCATCAAATAAAATGTATAAATGTCATTCACTCAATAATTATTTATGTAGTTGCTGCAATACATTAAGTGTGGTTAATATTATATCCCTAGAATATAATACATGCTGAGCAATGTAGTTAACGGAATATGTGCATACATACAGCATATCACAAACCACATGAACTCTGTCGATGCTTACCATCCCTCTCTGATGCTCAAGATTTACTGCATTATGAAAGTTCAATTGTGGCAAGTTGAGTATGTTGCCACCAAAGTGTGGTAACTCAACAATGCCAGCAGTTAGGGGTCTGTTGGAGCATATTAAGGCAGGTTGTTTAAAAGGGATACAGAAATACAGGAAAATTGTATAAGACACTGTATTCCATGTTAAAGAGGTTCAAAAAATTTGGAAGAAATGGGAGACAGTGTAGGTCTTTAAAGACAAGAAGTGCTGCTTCTGAATAGTTAGGGGAATAACCTTTATGGCAGAGGAGACAGAGAGACCAATGTAGAAAGAAAAAATAAGGGCTGGGGATTTAGCTCAGTAGCCTAAGCGCCTGCCTGGCAAGTGGGAAGTCATGAGTTCAATCCCCAGTGCCGGAAAAAAAAAAGAAACAGAAAAAATAAACAACCTGAAAGTGATTGGGGTTGGGTGCTTAGATGAGACATATTTCTTTTTAGACTACTGAGTGGCACTAGTGAACAGATTTTTACGTAGAATAAGTAGTTGAGGATATGACATTTAGCCATTTCTAGACATCAATGCGGTATTTGGCTCTCCAGATTACTTTCTTAGTAGAGGGATATGTACAGTTAATAACAAAACATTAATGTGTGGTTTCAAAAATTCATTGACATGGAGCCATTCTTTGGACACAGATTAGTTAAACTTGAACTGTTTTTATGTGATTATATGGCTAATACATATGATATTTTGGGTATATATAAAACAATTTTAATGTGAAAAATCCTGTACTCTATTAATATCATGCTATAATCTCAATGAAGACATGCCTTGTGAGCTATCTGGTGGTCAAATGCTAAAGAATCCTCATTCACAAAGACCTTGAAGTGTCATTTCTATTTCTTTGAATTTACTATTCAGTTTCTATGCTGATTTTTGTTTTAAGCAACAAGCTGATTTTTTTCTGATAGTATTCAGATGTATTTTTTCTTTTTTTTAATTTGCATATTAATAAATTCTGTTCAAATAATTTGTTTGTCTTTTGTGCTTCATGATTTAAAAAAAAATTTCATGGCATGAATGATACAGGTAGGATTTTTACAGTCCCGTAGGTTATAAGAATTGCTGTTTTCTTTTGAAAAAAACTAAGCAATTAATAAAGTCTTACTTGCAGGAAGACAGATCTGGAACTTTCAGAACAGGAAAAGTTTTTTTTTTGTAACAGGGATTGAACTCCTAACCTCGCACTTTTAGGAAAAATTTTAAGGATCATCAATATTGCAGGCACAATCCATGGAGTTACTTGTTTCTGCTATCTTTTTTTTTTCCACCTTTAATTCCAATTAAAAGATGAAATGCTTTCCCCATGGATGTTTTATGTCTGATCTTTGACTTGTAACCAACTTGAAATCCACCTTCAATCTCTTAGAGCTGGAAGGACCTGTGTCATCACAGAGTTATCCAGTGCTTTAAGAATTTAGGAACTTTGGTCTGTGAATAAAGATTAACCAAAAAAGATGTCTTATGATGTTGTTTTATATTGCTGAAGACACTGTTAATATTACGTATAATGCAGAGGTTGCATATGCAATATCTGCAAAATACTAAACCGAAGGCTCTATAGAGAAACATTCATACTCATAATGTATAGTTTACAAAAGACCTTTTTTATGCAAAATCATATGCAGTATATTTCATGTAGTATTTATGACTGTGTATTTATTTGGAGTTTTGATTATTTTCATTAGGTTCAGTAGGAATACCATCATTTCCTAAGCAGTGCTCTTAGGTATGGTGTGACAAATCAAACTTTTTTTCTTATTGAAAGGATTAAAAGCATCCTTTATAAAAACTCACTTAGAAATAAAAATCTTCAAATATTATTATTATGAAAAGTCATAATCTGTGCTATATCATAGCAATAGAACATATTATCATTACATGCAATTTAGAACTTTTCCAATGCTTGATTTGGCAATTATGAGTATACTTACATTGATATTATAAGTAAAGTATACCAAGAATGTTAATGTCAGTGTTCTGAGTCATGAACTTACTTGACTAAAGCACTAACTAAAGGAATAGGATTGTACATTATTTTGGATATATGCACGCATATATATACATAATATATCTATAAATTCATATATTTACATACATATATATGTATTTGTTTTACATATAGACACACAGAAATATGTGTTTATTTACTTACATGTGTATTGCTCTAGTCTGAAGATTACCAAACAGCTATAATTAATAGTAACTATACAGTTATTGCTTTAATCCAGGAATTGTGCTTGTTCTTGAGAGTATAAGTATGGAAAATGTATTGTTTGTGCTATCAAGAAGTTAACTGTACAGAAATTTGATTTTATTTTAAGTTTTCTAGGAAGATGTAGGTAAAGGTGAAAAGTGAAGGTATTCAAAAAGATTTAATGATGAAAAAAACTTTTCAGTTGAATCTTGTAATAAATGAGAGTTTCCTTAAACTAAGAAGGAAGAAACAGTCATTTTAACCAGACAAGAAATCATAAGCAAAATCCTGAGGTCCTCCAACTTCTCACTAGTTAGATGAAAAGCACACAATATAGCAAGAGTGGGGTGAGTGGTTAGACATGAACTGGAAAGAGTAAGCAAACTGACTTCAAGATGGACTTTGAACTTCATACCTGGAGTTTGGGTTTATTGTAAAAGCATTTGAAACCATTATAAGTTCTTAAGCAAGTGGTAGTAGGTGGTGTGATCAAATCATATGGTGAAGGTTTAAAGTAAAAAAATTTAAAAATATATCACATTGAAAGACACATTGTCATTAACCTGCCCCCTCACCCCAGAGTACTCCTCCTTGCTTGGAACAAACTTATGCCATCTTTCTTACCACTTTCTGAAGCAGTTCTGGGAGTCATCTTTCATCTGTGTTTTTATGGTTGCTTTCTTGTCCTCAGTTCAGTTTGTGGCAGTTTTTGTCAAACAAAGACATCACAGTGTGTCGTCATCCATTTTTTTCACTGTATCTGACACGATGTGACTGCTGCCCAAAGTCAAAGTGACCTTGAATGATAAACATTTTGAATTGATTCAGGACATCGAGGCAGCCAGGACAACACAGCTAAAGGCATTCATGAAAGAGGACGTCCAGAACTGCTTCAGAAAGTAGCAGAAGCAGTGGCCTAAGTGTGTTTGAAGTGCACGTGTATGGGGCATTTTGAGGGAGAGTAATGGCAATTTTTTACTGTAATAATTTTTAAAATTTAAACCTTTATCACATGTTTTGATTACTCCTTGTTTTATAAGTATTTTGGAATGGTGGCTCTATTCATCTAATAAAAGACAGTTTGTAGTAAAATCCCTAAAGAAAAGAGTATTTGTTAGGATTAGTACAGTGTGATGGACTCTGGTTATATGATTCTGATGACACACTCTTCTACTCTGATCTTAGAGACAGATCGAGGAACGTATGGATAGATGAATGCAAAGTATTCTGTACAGGGACAGATATTGGAGAAGAAAGGGGAGAGAAAATAGGAAATCGGTGGAAAAGAAGTTTGTTTCTCATTTTACTTTTGAACATTTTAATAAAAAAGTCATGATTGGGAGAAAAGAATTAAACAGTTCATCTGCACCAAGTAGTAGAAGTGCAGATATATGTGTAAGTATGTGTGGGCCTTGGAAAACAGGGAAGAAGAGAACTGGGGTGAAGGAAAGATGGAGGAAGAAAAAGAGAGGGAGAGAGAGAGACAGAGAGAGGGCGGGGGAGAGAGAGAGAGAGAGAAAAGAGGACTATCTTAAAAGACTACTTTTGAAGAACTCTGAAATGATAACATAAAAGTAAGGCCAAAGAAGTAAGTTTAGTATCGCCAGAGAAAATTAAATGATAGAAAACAAAGAAGGAAAGAAAGATACTGTTTCAGCAAGGATAAAGTAGACGTACTACTAATAAAAATGTCATTAGCATTAGTAATATCAAAAACAGTAATCCTTACTAGGCTCTAAGCTTTGAGCAAAAGATATACAAACTGTCTCATTTAACTAAAATAACACACTTTTTAAGGCAATGGGAACCAAGTTCATAATTTAATATTTTAAAACAGAAAGCTTTGTAAACCATATGGAATGCACAAGGTGGAGGATGAAAGAACATGTTCCGGAAAGCAAAGGTTTATTCTAGCTCCAGAGATAGAAATAAATTCTGAGATAATTGGAAACTCATACACTATCATTTACAAACATTGCTGCTAGAATGACTTAAACCCAGTTATGTCAACTTGTTTCATCACCGTGCTCATTAGAGAGGGAATTCTGAAATCTCCTACTGCTGACCTATGTAGAGAAGGATAGCATTCTTTGAGTAACAGTTCTACTACAGTATCTTCATGCAGTGTAATTTGCTCAAGTAAGGATGGGGTGTCCTTATCAAAAGAAGGAGGGGTACAGAATAGCAGTATAAAAGTGACTCATGTGTCTCCAACTGAAATGACTGGGAGCCAAATTCTAGGTAAATTAAACAGTGGGCCTAAATTCTATCAATTTAGTAAATGAAAGAATCTATAATAAAGCCAAATCCCACCATTCACTTTTGAAAAATGAAAAAAGGTTGCCTTCTATATGATTCCTAAAGGTTTCAGGAGCATAGAGACCAGTTACAGGGATAACATCAAGTTTTATGGAACCAGTTTTAAATAAGTAATATCTTGGAGTAATGCCTTTTGCCAAGAAGTTTTTTGCAGAAAAGAAAAGGAAAGAGCATGTTGATGGCAAATCGGATGAGGAAAAAGTTATTTTTTTTTTTTACAAAATATGGAAATTTAGGTAGGTTTCCTAGTGGAAAGAAAGTTAAGAGGTTGGACAAGGGAAAGAGAGCACAGTAATGAAGTAAGATCTTGACAGGTGCAGAAAGGTTTGATATCAAAAGGTCAGAGGGATAAAAGAACAAGAACTCTGACATGCAGAATGAGGTACAGATGAGTAATGATTCGGATAAATTTGGAACTACAGAAGGGTGAAGAGGGGCTCATGCCTGATGACCTCAATGTTCTGGGCAGTGGGAGTGGAATCTTGTGTTGGGGTTGAAAGGAGTGAGGGCGAGGGTGAGGACCTGAGGAGGGTGTGGTGAGAGCAGCTGCCGTGTGGAATGGAGAGACCAGCCAAGTCGGGATGAGTAATAGGGCTGCTGAGCAGCTCTGAGGGCTCAGCTGACATGGGAAATCATAAATTTGTAGCAGAGTCAATCAGCGTGGTTATTCAATTTTCTCAGGAACTCTTGGCAGCCCAGGAGGAGGAGGAGAGCAAACAGATGGCAGGACTGATTTGGTAATGGGATTGGCAAGGCAGCTGTGAGAGAAGGTCAAAGACTGGAAGAAATCAATTGCACCCATGAAAGTGTGTTGAAAATGGTTATCGGGGAATCAAAATTGGAGGGAATGGAAGTCAAGCCAGGAAAGATTGGAGACCGCTAAGTAACGGAAGGGCAAAACAGTGGAGGTCATCAGCCTCTGAAACTAAAGAAGAGCTGTTGTGGCATGAGTGAGTGAGATACGTGATGAAACAGGATAACTTCACAATTCTAGACATTACAGTACAGCGCTTCTCACTTCGAAGCAGTCAATTTTGTAGCAATGGGTGTGGATTACCAGGGGAGTGAACATAAGTGTTAGGGAAGTGTAGAAGTGAAGGAATTTTCAAGTTAAATAAAGGAATGATTTATCCATGTCATTGAGAATAGTAACAAGTTAAATAAACCACATATATATATATATATATATATATATGACCATAAAAGTGTTGAAAAAACAGTAACAACAATATACCAGATGCCAAATTATTCTAGTGAATTGATAAAGGACTTGTGGTGGAGAAGATTTAGAAGAGAGCTAGAAATTAGATTATTTGGGTTTTGTTAATATAGGGTCTTCTTTGACTAAGGTAGTAGAACAACATCCAGAATTAAACAATGAAGTCTAAGAGAACATCCCTTTTCCTCTTTACACAGAGATAGGAAGATGATTGCCAGGTTAGCAGCACTTTAGTATGTTGTGAAATTTATGTGAGTAAAACTTAAAAACTCATCGCACACAATATCCATGCATGCAATCTTGATTTAGCCTGTGATTTGTTAGGGATAAATTTCTTTCTTTGCTAGGTCATGTTGTTTTGCATTTAAACATGTGGTACTATAACCCATTTTGAATATGAAATGCCTAACTAGTCATGAAGAGAAGTCTTTGACACAGCTAACCTTTCCACGTGGCTCGCAGAAAGCAACCAAATTTCCTTTTGTTAAAGCTGAAGATCAGTTCTGCCTTCTTGCATTCATCTGGGTACTGAACACTTGCACACTCAATGACTTTCTCCTCCTTTGCTCACTGTATCTCTTGGCTTCATATGCCTCTTCTATTCGAGATCTGAGTCTATTGGGCACCCCTAGGATTCTGTTCATATATATCTTATTTTCATGCTTCTCCCCAGGCTCCTCACTCAGTCCACCTTGTTGGCCTCTTCATTGGCAAAGACATTTCGACACAGGGGTCAGTCAGTAAGTACTGATGCCAGATTCTCTTTGGCTTTGTCATTTAGCTGACAGACTAGTGCTAGTTAATCTATGTACTTTAGTTTTTTTAATCTCTAAAATGAACTGCCTCTCTGGTTTTTCATGGGGAGTGACAAGAAGTAAAAAATTGAAAAGTGCTTAAAATACACTTGGCACTGAATCTGTGTTCAATAAATGTGAGTAATTAATGTTATCACAAACATAATAAAGCAAAAGAGGAACCACTGATTTTTCCCTCAAATACCTTGTTATGATTAGAATGGCCTCATCAACTCATGTTGAAATTTAAGTTTCACTCGTGAGCTATTGAAAGCATAGAAACTGAGTCTTCAGAGTCATAGATTAATGGTATCTGAAGCAGAGCCATTGGGGGATGGAGGGATTAGATGAGGTCACCAGGACATCTCCCCATGATTACATGTGTGGTGTTAGAAGAAGAAGAATGATCTGAGTAGTTTGCTTGGTTGACCTAGCTGTGTGCTGTCCTACACCTCATTATGAAGCAGCCAGAAAGGTCTTGCCAGAGAGGATCAGTCAGTATTGACCCTCTAAAACTGTGAACTGAATAAACCATTTTTCTTTATAAATTACCGAGTCTATGGTTGGTATTCAGTTGTAGCAACAGCGAACATACTAATACCTGTCCCAGTTTGTTCTTTGCATAAACCTCCCACATACAAATGCATGGGACTGTATGGATAGCCACCCAGTTTGCTTACAGTGAAAACCCAGAGGTCATCTTGTACTCATATCTCTTATATACTACTCCCACGTTTCAGTAACTTCTTTCATCTTTATATCAAAATGTATATCACCTCTGAGCACTTCCACCACCGTCTCTTTTAAATCATGTTCCAAACACCAACGTTGTTTTGTATCTCTGATTGTACTATTCTCCTGTAGGGGGTCTCTCTGATATACAAATGCACACGCGTCCTTCTACTATCTAAAATCTGCCAGTGGCTATTACAATGAGAATGAAGTCCAGGCTCTTGAAGTGGTCTACATATGCTTATTGGGTAGCAGCCTGCTTTCAGGCCCTCAGCCCCTTTGACTCTCAGCATTATTCACTAAATCAAAGTCACTCCGGGATTTATTTATTTATTTTTTTACACCACTCATATGTTACAAAATACTTCCCATGTCAGTGTTTGAACTCGTTATCCTTTCTGCTTTGAATACTTTTTCCCCTCTGGTTATCCATGTCTGCTTTCTCTCTTCATCATACAATTCTCATTTTAGGTGCCAAGTCCTTACAGAGCCTACCCACCCATCGCTTTCATCTTGACCTTCTGCTTCTTAATTTCTGTAGATGTCCTTAGGCTCTGCAATCCCTAACCCAACCTTAATTTTCTCATATTGACCATCCCTATATCTGGAAAAATGAAAGGATCTATTTTAGAGTTTCACTTGCTTAATCTGATTATTTACGTTATGGCTAGTAGATTTCTTAAATTTTGTTTTTGTTGTACTTGGTCATATGCTTGATTATTGGATGATACACTGCTACTGCTATTTCATTGGGTATTTTGGAGAAAGAAGCAGCTCCAGGTGTCCTCCTCACGTGTGTAAAGGTTGATGTGAATGAAAGAGTATTTGCTTTAGATCTAGGTTTTTCGTAAGATTTCCATTTTTGGAAAAATCGAGTTATGACTTTTGACATATTTGAAAGCTCTAAAGGAACTGCTGAAATGACCTGTAGATTATATTAAAGCTTAACAGTACTTCATTACTTCACTTGAATTATAAACTATTTTGTTAACAAGGTTAATGTTTCAAAAAATTCCAATTGTTTTATTAATAGTTCTCCAAACTATCCAAAATGAAATAGAAGCAAAACCAAGACATGGCCTTTTTTTATACTCATGTTTTTTTTTGAGCAGAAGAACAAAGAACATATTTTATCATTATTTCTGAACTAATGATACATATTTAACTGAAAATGCATGTATTTCTGGTAATAAATCTCAAGATTAAGACATTGAGTATGGAGACACATTCACGAATTACTATTTTTAACAATGATGTGAAAATTAGGATAACAGGTATGAATAAACTGCAATCATGAAATTGCTACTAAAAAAATAGAACAGATCCTTACTTGCTGAATATAAAGATAATGCTGTTTGTAGCCCCGACTCACTCTTTATAATCACTAAGGATTTGCATATAAAATTAGGCTTTCTATGCATAACGTGAGGCTACAAATATTATATTTACAGATTCTGGTTGATGGAGCAAATGGTTCTGACTAAATAGTTACATTTAGGCCTGACTCTCTGTATAATGTCACAGTCAACATCTTTTTATATAAAAGGAAATTTGAGGATACTGGAACAGTTGGAGAACTCCAGATGACAGAGAGGACTAGAGGAGAGGCTTTCTGCTTTCAAATATTTTGTATATCCCAAAGTGAGATGCAGGATAAATGTTTGTATTTATGGAGACTCTCTAAAACCAGGAGAGCTCTCAATCTAGGTTTCTTTCTTCACGACAGAGCAAATATGTGTAGTCCGAGTGGATTCTGTGGTGTCTACCATGACATGGACAGCTTCTTAGGCCCCATAGGAGAGAGACCTGGGTATGTGGGAACATCTCTCTGTTCGTCTGAAGAAGATGACTGAAATGCAAACATGTTCTTAGACTGTGGGATGAATAGAAGACATACCAGTACTGACTGAACAAATATGCTGAAAATGGGTTGAGCACAACCATCAGTAACGATTTGCCAGTGTATAATCAGTAAATCTCAAACATCACAGAAAATCCACCATAAATTAATTGCATTTTCTAGCCTAAAATAGTGACTTTTCTATGAATTGGTTAAGATATTTAAATACTGTTTTCTGCCTCTTGGAGCCAAAAAGTTTTTTCAGGGCATCGTCCTCAGGTCTCCCTATTTCCCTCTGATTTTCTTTTGTTTGCTTTCAGGATAACTTAGGCATAATTCGTAAAAGAACACCATTTGGCCAATTTCCATCTGGCATTCTTCCCCTTATTTTCACTGAAAAGTGTGGAGTCTGATTTGTGTTGCTATTTCTGAGTGAATCCTGCTTTCAGTTCATCACACATCCTTGCCCCTGTTTTTCATATGAGCAGTTACCTCCTTTGTGGAAAAAAATATGTATAATTCTGGGCTCACACTGGGTGGAATCAGATAAAAACAAATGGTAGAAATATGGGCTCCTAATTTTTAGTAATCTTTTGTATGCTTTAGCATACAAATATGTCATGTGAAAAGTTCCGTCTGTGCAGAAGAATTGAGTATTTTATACACAGATAATTAGAAAATTGTCAAGACATATGTTGCTTTTATAAATGCCTTTGTATTTTTTGTTTTGCAGATGATACCAAAAATTATCATGGTGCTGAATTATGAAAAACCTCTTGACTTAGAGGTCTTCATCAGTGACTAATTGCTGCTATTTGTAACCCTCTTTAAAAGCAAAATAAAGCACCCATCTGCTAATTCTATTAACAGTTTCTGTATTAAAATGGTGATTGGTCCTCAAAAAGAAAATATGCAATTATGACATTTTCAGATTTGTGTCACTATTGAAAAGCTTAAAAATGTGTCTGGTAAAATTGAACTTATCGCTCCTTTTTTCATTCTCTGAGAAGCCTATAACCTTTTAGAAACGCATATTAGATTAATGATATAGCTCTGTAGATCTACTTATACTCAACAAAATTAAAGCAATTATCTGAATAAATCAAAGCAAAAACAAGTGTTCCTAATTAATAATTTGTATAGAATTTGTATAGAACCCCAAGTTCTCTGAGTTACCTACTATGAAATTTATAGGCCTGCATACCTAGGTCCATTCATTGAGCAAGAGAAAGAGAAATGAAATTAAAACTTTGATCTTGAGCAAAAACTGTTGTTCCTTGTAAGTCAGTTTCTGTGGTGTCCAAAAGAATGATCTTTAAATGTTGTTATGGAGAATTAAAGAAATTTTAAAACTATGAAATTTCTTTTGTAAAAGTGAATCTCTTCATAGATGCGGAGATACTCACCATCATGCAGGATTCAGAATTAGAAGAATATTATTCACTCACCTGACTACTAAAGTTTTTCATCTGCGAGGAGAGATAACATGTAGACTTGCTCCTGTCTTCCTTCATTCTGAGCCATGGCCCCTTAGGGGCTTACGAATATTCATTCACCTTCTTCTACTGCTGCATGAAGGTAGTATGTAGACCCACACAGGAGACTGTGGTTCTCCTGCTTGACTTATGTCTTTGATGCCTAATGAGTCCCAAGTAGAAGGGGCCGGATTGGTACACATTACGTATAACACATACTCTGTCCCTGCCCTGGTAGTCCCAGCTGTTTTCTGATTTGGGGACACCAGCTCACTCCTGTTTGCCTTTGCATACACCTGTCATGCAAATTTCCTTTTCTTTTTGCTAGGTTGTTTGGTTTTTGTTTTTTGGTGTGCAAACCAATTCACTGTGGTTAAAATGACAGATGCTTTCAAATTTTTTGTTTCTATTTATATTTCTAAAATTTATAAAATTTCTTTTGTAGACATTAAAATAGTATTTGAAGCCTTTATTAGCAATAACCTGAGGTACCTAACTTGAAACTTGAGTCAAGATTAGAAACACTTTTCATGTCTTTTTCATCATAGTGATTCCCCATTCTAATAATTTGAGTGTAAATAATGTACTTTATCTGTCTCAATAGACTGAGATCTTCTGCCATACATTGTTATTTCTTTCAGTCTGGCACACTAATCATACCAGGCATTTATTATCTGTCTGTTGAACAAATGAATGTTGGAATAAGTAGTTTACGGATGGAGCAGTATCAAACACCTAATCATTGATTGCATAAATACAATATCATGATTAAAGTTCTTAGTTTATTTTGTACTTTTATATTAATTGGAAATGAACTCATTCAGTATAATAAATAAATTAAACAATGAAAACTTATGTAAATTATGATCTTTTAAAAGATAAGCTTTAATTTTCTTTCTCTCATTTTTTTGTGTATGTATATGTATGCTGGGAATTGAACCCAGAATAACATGAGCTACACCTCTAACATTCATTTTCTTACTTTTTTTTTTTTACAGTAAACTAATCTTTCCTTGAGATTTATACTAAATTTAACACCTAAAGCAAAGGCACTATGGCAGTCTATGGACACAGTCTCATAGTTTAATAATGATCTTGTATAATGAATTATTATTACAGGCCATTTCCAACTGTTTGCCCATCGCATGTTCAGAATAAAGGTGCAAGTATCTGGATACATTTCAACGACAATCAAAAACTGAAAATATTTCTCTTATGCAGAAGGATGTTGTATTTTGTACTAGAGGATTATGTCCCTTGGAGGGATGGTCAGTGGCATCTTGTCTGAGTTGACAAAGATGAGCACAATTCTGTTCCATTCAATAGACATTTATTGTTTAGCAAATAGTATGAGTCTCTTGATCTAGGAAAGTGAATGAGGCCTTGACACTTTGATGGAAGAAGTCACAATTAAGTTTGGGAAGGAAAAACATGATCAATTATCTAGAAAAGTTAAAATTTTAAGTAACGACTGTAAACAAATATTTATTAGGGACTACTTTTTCTTTGACACTTTACTGGATGGCAGTAAAATACTGTGAACAAAGTACTGTAGAATCTATTTAACCTTGACTTTGGAGAGGGTCCCTGGGGCAACATCTCTTTCTATTGAGCTAGGATACAATATTTTGGACCCGCGATAAAGGAGTCTGTGACACATTTTTAGATTTTTAAAATCAGAAATTAAGACAAGGAACTTTTTTGGTCAAGTAGAAGGTTGTGAGATGTCATATTAATGTGCTCTTCTGTGTGCCAACATAGCTATGAAACACATTCGCAGTGTTTTTAATGCTGAAATGTCTCGCAAAGGCATGAAGAACCTAGACTCTTTGAAGGCCATAATAATAGTCTTGGCTAGGAGAGGGTCAGAGCCAGAAAGTGAGGACAAGTTTTAGAGCATTTAAACTGAACCTTGAGCCAATAGAAACATTTCACTAGCAGAGGACAGAAAGATGAGCTAAAGTCAAGGTCCACTTTATAAAAGCACATCATAAAACAAATCAGAGATGTGCGAGGTGTGATCTCCAAACTAAAGGAACTCTCAGTTCACTCAACAAAGACAAAAGTATGTTATATAGATAGATAAATAGATATAGGTGTAGATATTAAATAATTATGTATACATATATAACTATATATTATTCTCTCTATATATATGAAGGTTATATAGAGTTATATATCAGAAAGTGTGTGGGTATTCCAAGAATGGAATGTTCTCAAATCTTTGAAGATTACTGAGAATTCAAAGCTTACAACTTGGGACCGGGGATTTAGCTCAGCAGCATAAACGCCTGCCTGGCAAGAGGGATGTTGTGAGTTCGATCCTCGGCACTAAAAAACAAAACAAAACAAAACAAAGTTTACAACTAAACTTTGAATTCTCAATAAAAAAAAACAGTTTAAAGCCTCTTTTGTGAAAACTCATTTCTTTTGTCTATGTGATGTACTTAAGTGCAGGGTAGGAGGTAATGTAGTTTGGAGACTCTTTTGAAGCCTTAAAATTTTTCCCTTATCAGTATTATCAAGTTATCTTTGTTTTACTATCCTTCAGTCACGATATTTTTTCTTTTTCTTTATGGTGCTGTGTCTCATGCATCCTGGAGGAGCTGTAACATTGAGCCACACCTACAGACCCTTCATACACAGTTTCAACTCATGTGTAGAAATGATGGAGCCGTATTGACTCCTAGAAATTCACTCAGATTTGGTTGAATAGTATTGTCAAAATCCACTTTTTTAACTCTATTATATGAAAATGTTTGTACATAAATGAGTAAACATTCCTTTCTTAGAATAAATTCAAAACTCACCTTTTATAGTCATAACACAATTCATACTGAATAATTTCTCTTAAGCTACCTTCAAAATTTTAGAACATAGCATAAAACTTTATTCTAGTGTATACTATTGATGCAAATTCCACTCTAGTTTTAATCAGTTTCTGAAAGAGTGTGTTCTTTCATACGTTCTAAACGATATTCTCATTTCCGTCTTTTCTTTCCACTTCATGTAATGAAAAAAGTCACTTTTATTTTGAGAGAATAACAGTAAGGCTACTTATACTTTCCTTGTTGTTATAAAAGCTGTAGTGAATAGTAGGTGAGCTGATGAATTTAATTTTTCAACTAAGTAAACATGCACATATTAAATTCTCTAACTGTCATAAATATAATCAGGCCTTTAATTAGAAAATGAAGGAAACATAATTCTAAGTAGTATGAAGATACATTGGGCTTCTGGTGTTTAGCACATCTTGGGAGATGAAGTAACTCAATCAGAGTTATTCCTTAGCTCTGTCCTGATGAAAACTTTTGCAAATCTATTTTACTAAGACCATAGGACAGCCATTATAAATAAATGTGATGTATCATAATCACAATCTTCAAATTTGAAGCAGTCCCTCATATGAGAAAGTAGTAGGACTACTGGATATTGTAATCTGAGTTACTTTTTTATTTTTAAACAGACTACTGCCATTTAAAATAATACATTTCTGCCCATTTGTTTCATATTTATTTGTAAACTTGAAACATTCATTAGAAAGGCAGACAAAAACAATACAAAGTGGATGATTCATTTTGATGTGTTACTCATTTGGTAACTGCAAGAATTCCATTAATCTCTGGGTACTTTCATGTAAATGTTACTTTTTCACTCAAGAAACTATTGCTTAGTAAAACATTATGTTAAAGGAATAGACTCTAATACTATGCAAGGCAAAACCCACCCTTAAAAATTTTGTACTCTGGTAAGGGACATAAATCCAACATAACACAGTATAATGTAAGTGACACTTTTACTTATAGAGAGTAGAGAAGAAAGGCGCCGAATTTAAGGGTTATGGAGTCATTAGAGGCTGCTTCAATTAAGAAAATGTCACCTTACTCACAAGGGTCCATTTTTTAAAACGGGTATGCTTTTCAAAGTAATATGGCTAGATTTATCTGTGTCTGTGGTTATGGAATTTTGACCCTTCATCAATATATTAGTTTTCACATTTGGATAAGCAAATGCATTTCGTTGCTATAGTTTCCTATAACTATACTTACAGGTTTACAAGTAGGCAACATTTACCTATTTTTTTACATAGGAAAGGTTTACATACATGTATAATTATTTCTTTCTGAAATATATATTAAAATTAAAGCAATTCAATGACATATATCTTGAAATATTTTGTCATACCTTTGCAATTTTTTTCCTTTAATTTCATAGCAGATCTGTAGTGAATCATCACTAGCTACATGAATATTTATTTTTGGCTTATTTAGATGTGATCTTTAGTTTCCTTTTTTCTCTTTACTGAATTTTTTTAAAGCTGTAAAATGTAATATTGACTATTTTGTCTGCTTTTTCCTTTTTTGAGCATTATTGTTGGTGACATTTTTCACCTTGTC
>RJWT010016336.1:0-19907 GCA_004365215.1 Cuniculus paca | reverse complement strand
TTCAAATCAGGCACTTCTAAATAGTAGAAAACAAAATGTGCTCCAATTCACTAATGTTTTTAAGTCATTAAAGCACAATTTAGAAAAAGAAGCCTAACAATACTTTTCTCCCCCTTCTTCCTCTCCTATCTTTCTTCATCTCTGACCAACAATTGCTATAATCCACACTAATGAGGTAGACTGTGTTAAGAATTTTCTTCACTTAACATTTCTCATTATTAATAAATTTTGCACTGACAACTATAAAGTGAACACTTTGGATTTATGCACCTAAACTAATTACATATGCTGCATGTACGCATTTCATTATTTACTTGACAGATTCATTCCTTGATATCATAAATAATTAAACAAGAATCAAATATTAACAATCAGATACATGTTAATTCTCCTCAAATCTGTAGAAACAAACTACATTTTTACCTTCAGTTCAACAAGCACTGATTAAAATTTCTTCATTAGGCAAATTTCATAAGCAAAGTTCTTGATCTACTTTTACTTTCATTGAAAATTAAGCCTGAAACAAATTATTCCAGGATTCCTTCATGGAAAATAAATGAACATAACAGCATTTCTAACAAACCATTGGATTCATCATCTTTCACAAGCACTGCTGTGTCTTAAATATGAAACATGAATCTGTGTGTTTGCTAGGAATTCTCAAATACAATTTTTATTATGCACTAGAAACCAGCACCATATTGGTTGCTAGTAGTATGTTACCAGAGATGTCTTGTCTTGTAGGATGATAGTTTTAACCAAACAATTATTTTTAACTTGTTTAAAGAATGATTTCTAGGCATTATAGATAGTGATAAAATTCAACTTACTTGAGCTGAAAATTTACCCCGAGGTCAAATTATAGCTGTTGCTTTTTCCACTTTAATGAGCTAGATTTTTTTTTATTCATGTATATCAGCATCTTCATTGATCAAACTATTCTCACATTTTATCAAATTTGCTTTGGTAGAGCATACCATACAATTTCATCATTTAAAAAATATTAAAGATTCATAGATAGCCACATTATTCATAATACAAGATTAATGCCAGGCTGACAGGTTTTTGTAAAGATCTGACGTTTTTTTCCTAAGTGCACGTACCATATCTGTGTGAAATGTACCTCTGATGTTGCATATTGATTACTCTCTTTTCTTCTCTTTTAATGCTAAAGAGAGAATATTATAGAATGATTGTCAGGGTTAGTGTGTCTCTGACCTACACATGTACTATTAATAATTTATGAGCTGATTTGAAATACAGCATCAGGAAGCCAACTGAGAACACTGCCTCTGCCTGGAGTGAAATAGACTGGGGGTTCACAGCATGTGCACCCACATTTTTAGGTTCTGTTTGTTTTTTTTAAAAACCCTAGAGAAAAAAAATCTTCAAGTGCAAGAGTTAACTGAGTAGAAAGAAGCATTGGTTCTTCTTAGAAAATTCAAGTACGTTCATCTCTTTTTTTTTTCTATCTTTTCTATGACATGAGATTTCCCTTTGAAACTATTTAATCAGGTTTTAAACACTAGAAAATCTAAGTCAAATAATATGGAGGTATAGATAACAAAGATAAGGTCCTTCTTGTATTTCTCATGCCTTCACGCCCAAAGGTTGTCTAGTGAGTCTTCTTTCAGACTCTTTTCCATCCTCAAAGTCAGAGGAGGTGAGGAGAGACCTCCTTACACTTGGATATGGTGCAGTACCTTGCATTTTCTTCTCAATAACTCATAGAAGATAGTCTGCCATATCAGTACAACCATCTAGAGCTCATTTTTTTAAAAATAGGGTGTTCCCTTTTAGAGGTGAACATTTACCTGTGCCCTTACTAATTCATTGTTAAGCTCTCTCAAATTTTTCACAATTAAAAAACAATGCCACATGCACTGAACATACATGCTTTATGAACTGGCTGGCCTATTTCACTGAGATAGATTCTTGCAAGTGGAATTGCTGCATCAATAACTGATTTTTTAAATCTCCTTAGCCCATTAATTGGGCAAGAATAAATAAATATTCCTATTTAGAATTTAAATAAGGTACTTTTTCATTAATAAATATGTTTGTAACATCTAAGTACATTTGCAAAGGAGTATACTTTTAAAACTTTAATAATGTAAAGTAATTTAGAAAAAGATTTATGTTTTAGTTACATTAATTTTATGTGTGATTAGCTTTATGCAAAAGTAAACTAAAGCCTACATTTTAAAAAATATTTTAGCAATCTGTCATAAATCTACATATCTGTACATATTATTTTTAGCATCAATGTCCAAAACAGCCAATCTTCATTCAAGCGGTGCTACATGGAACTAACACTTTTAAGTATGCTTATAGAGAGTGACAACTGTTCAACTATTAAATGGTTTTCAAAACATATTCAAAGAATTTTATGTTTGGAGATATTTCATCTAAGAAATCTTAGTAAAAATAATGTGGTTTGTTTATTTGAAACCATCACAAACAAACATATTTGTAAAATTCTCAGCATTTCACCTAAATTGTTTGAAGACTTCTACAAACAGTGTAATAGTTACCTAGAGTGTCTGTCAAATTCTATTATATGAACTAGAATATGCTTTCAAAAAAGATGCCTTGCAGCCAATGACAAGCACTTCCTATCTGCTAGGACAGATAAAAATTGGAACATTGATAATTTCTTACAGAGATTTTCTTCAGTAAGAAGATAAAAGGGAAATCTTGTTATGCCAAATCACTTACTAGTCAAACCTGGCCAGGACATTGAAACCTGGAAACTAGTTAATGGTTTGTAACAAGTCAGAAATAAAGATGTTCAACCAAGAAAATGACATTCAGCAGCACTAGCTACAAGAGGAAAGAGCAGCCTGTCAGAATCATGAGAGGGCTGTGGTGACAGGTAGACAATAAAATGGGATGACACAGGTTCTTCTCAGTGGGGGCGTATTCAACAGCTTTCTCTTGGGACTTTCCATGCACTTCCTTTGTAGGGAATCTTTGCTCTAAAAATGGCAGCAGATCCCTTGGAGGTCTTATTAAAATTCCCCTTCTGTGTTATAAAGTGTGTTGAAGAAGGCAGGTGACAGTCCCCGAACAGTTAATTCTTCATTGTATAAAGGAAAATGGGAACAACAGTCCCGCCAGTCAGGTAGCTGGACGGCTGACATTTCCAGTACTGTTGCACAGTAGGCATTGAGAAACAGGAAATGAGTCAGAGGGGAACAGCGGGCCACAACCCCACCTAAGGTGGCAGACAGCAGGAATCCACACAGAAGCAGTAGGGTACATCATGAATATTTCATATGCAGATTGTTATCCATTATATCTACGAATGAGTTTCAGATACTCCATACTGTAGAGACTGATGGCAGCACTGGGATGAACATTATGCACTTTTAAGAGAAATTTTCTTTCATTCATTCTTTGCCACAAAACTGCAACTATAGTATCTGCACTACCTCCCTCATGATACACCATAAAGGACAGGGTATAAAAGAATTAAAAGAAAGCAAGAACCCAGTGATCGCCTAATGAGTTCCTTCATATCAATCATTTTGAGAACTGAATTTCTGTGTGATCCAGAATAATGTTATTGCTATTTTTTACTAACGCTGTTCTAGCATAAAGTAACACCATTTCATATGTCTTTTTAAAGTGTTACATTACAACTAAACTAATTTCCAGTAATGTGATAGTTGTTAGAAGAGCCTTCTAAACTATTTCTCTCTTTTTTTTCCTATTCCTAACATATTTTATAGGGTGTATGACAAAATAAACATTTCAGAGCCTTTTCCAGCTAAATTTTTTCCACTATCGTCATTTCAACCAGTGAGAAGCCTATATTTTCCACATGGCAGTTCTACATTTAAAATTATTTTTGCTATAGATTAGCTGTCCCTTAGCGAGCTATAAAGACAAAAGCTTAGCCTCTTTAAGCTTGTCTTGTTTGACAGCATGCAATATTTACATGAAATAAAAGGCAAATATTTGTTCTTTTCATACAAGCTGTCAGCACAAACTTGGGTTGTTTAGAAACCCATTCAGACAGACAGAATTTGCATTACCACATGACATATGATAAAAGTTCAACAATAGGTAATATCAAAAATTATTTAGAAAGAAAAAAATTGATATGCATTTTTAGAACCAAAGGTGATCATATTATTCCATCAATTAAGTGGTGTGCTAGCAAACAAAACTTTTTTTGTTTATTCACTTGTTAAAGAAAGCATGGGCTTACTTTTAGTTGCTCGCTTGCCAGAGTATTAACTTTAAGCCTACTGCAGGGATATAGGCAGAAGAAAATGTTATTTATTACCCTAAAAAGTTTCCAATTAAAATTGTTTTTCAGCTCTTCTCTCCAGGGAACTTTCTAATAACTAATAGGAACAGACTCTGAAGTCAGGCAAGCTGAGCATTCCTGATACTACTGCCACCTAATCAGGGCCACAGAGTCACCACATCCAGTTGCACAACCAACTCACGCTTCTACTCAAGAAACCAAGAAATCGATCATTTCTCAACATGCAGGAGCAACGATTTGCCAAGAGTAGGGGGAGGTGTCACTTTCCTCTAGGATTTGTACTATTATGGTTATCAGGCTGGGGACAAATTTTACCCACCCCAGACCTACTCTATTCTGAAACCACAAGGACAGAACTTATTCTGCTTCCTGTGGACGTGTCCCATCTGCTGAACACACATTTAATACACGAACTCCATTTCCAGGAATAATACCTATTGGAATTAACAAGAAAATAGCATCTCTACAAGATTCTCTGAAAAGAAACCCTGTCAGTGCCACTCAGTCTACCTTCAAAGACAAGTCCTTGTAATTACTTTCTCCTCTTCATTGCCCTGTCTAGATAAAGCAACAAGATCAGGAGAACCTATCCATTTCCCCCAGATACCTTCCAAAATGCACATCTGCTTTGCAGGCTGGGATCAGAAATTTCATTATCTGTATTTGTATTAGTAATTCACTGCACAAAGAGAACAGGGGGCAGAGGAGGAGAGCAAGCATGGGAGCAAACATCAGACAGACAATTGTATATATGCAAATGCTTGCAAATTTCTGCCAGCATCTCCCTGTCTATAACCAAGCAACATGGAAGCCTATTCATCCCTCCAGCTTCTTTGCTGCCAAATGCCACTGTGGTTTTGGTGGAGAATATTCAGAAAATATTGAATTTTCAGCCACCAGGATGAATCTGACTCAAAATCTATGACACCAAAGACTAATTGCATAAATAAAATCAGAGATTTTCTAGAAAGACAGGAGATAATGCAACTTCGTGGCTACACAGGGTGAAAAACAAGATGTTTTGTGAGAGATGGAGGGGGAGGGAACAATTGCAAGGAGCTCTTGAGCCCAACTGACAGAACTGAAATGTTGTCTCCTATCTTTGAGGCTGTGTATTTGCATAAATAGCCTGGGCAAGAAGGCATATGAAAAACTAGAAACAAGCATGGTAAAGAAAATGCCCCAAATTGAACACATAAATACAAAGTGTTCACTTTCAAATGAATATGCATGGTGATTGAAAACGACAAGAATCATCATGAATTTTCTTTTGTCTTGCGATCAAATCTTCCTAAATAATAAGTGATAAAAAGTTTCATGACTTTCTTTAGTCATATGTATTTATTCTACTCACTGAAAATCAGCAATAGTAAATTACACATTTATATGTCTTTCACATACAGTAATTCAGTGCAACCACAAAATTATGCTTAGAGGTAAAGCCAGTTATATCTACTTTACAAATAAAAACCTGAGGCTCAAAAGTTCACAGATTTACTCAAAGTTATATAACAAATAAGCAGCAAGATTGGAGTTCAGACTCTCCCTGATTGACTGTGAATTCCAAGCACTATCACACGGCTATCTATGGTTTGAACATCACCTCTAACACTTTTGGAATTCAGTTGCCATTCTGACAATATTAAGAGGTGGGGCCTTTAAGAGGTGACTTGGGCATGGAGTGCCAGCTTTGTTAATGGATTAAGGCCGTTATCATAGGAACGAGTTAGTTCAGCCGTGGGAGTGAGCGCATGAGAAGTAAGCTCCTGATGAGAGGGTAGATGCTCACTTGCCCTTCTGCCATGTTGTGTTGCAGCAAGAAAACTCCCACAAAATGTGACCTCTGGCCTTGGGCTTCCCAGCCTCCAGTATTATAAGCCAAATAGACTTTGATTGTTTATAACTTACCCAGAAGCAGACAACAGATGACACACGCCCTCATGCTGAACTGCGTACCGCACTACGTACTGCACTGCCGAGACTTCACTGCAGACATAATAGGCTCGGCCATCGATATCTCTCTGCAAAATTTCATTCTACGTCTGTTCACAAAGGTTGCATATGCTGAAAGTGCTGATGTAACCCTCACTGTAGTTGCTCAGGAGATCTCTACTAGATGTCAACATTTGGATTTTACTACAGCATAGAAATGCCCTTGATCTTTCCTTGAATAATTTAATTCCAATCTCTATAACCTTTTTAAGCTTCTCCCCTCAAATTATGTAACGTCAAGGGTGGCATTCTTTCCTTCCTGGGCCCATCGCTGCCCAGCCTTGCTTCTGGCTAGATATGGCTGTGTGACAATTCTTACCAAGTGATATGGTGACATGTACAACTTGCAGGCCATCTGCTTAAAGATGTCTGGGGGTGAATTTTAAACAATGCTGCGAAGAAGGAGGGCATCTTTGGAGGATATAAATAATACCTGATGGGCACACAGGAGATATGGGGATATGTGCCATGGTATTATCTCCATATTTGGGCTCATTTCAAAATTCTTTTTTGGGAAATAAAAGGTACTTGTGCTAGGATCCTTTTCTCCTTCTTACTGCTAGAGAGGAGGCCGAGCACCAATCTTAGAAAAAACACACTGCTAACAGCAGAGTCACTCCACTAGCCTGGGTCCTGGAAGTCTCCTTGGAGCCAGCCTTGCCCACCTGCCTTGGAGAGTTACCTGAGAGAGAGACTGATTTCTGCATTCCCTGCCCGAGCCACTGCAATCTGTGGACTCTGCTACAGTTTCAATGTTCTGCACGTAACGCCACCTCCATATTTATTTCCATTCTACTTCACAACAGGCTCCCTTACTTGACCAGACAGTATAATCTCCCTTGCCTTCACCAACCCTTTACTTTTTCTCTGACTCTCTTATCAGGGAACACAGTGTTAGAACTCAATAAATGTTCACTACGGTTACATTTTTTGTTGCGGAGTTTTGTTGTAGAGTTGCTGACCTCAAGCTCTGCAACTACCTAGACTCCATTAAAACACCCTCAAATTAAACTGTTCACCTTGCAGCATACTGTCAAAACCCTTACATGCAAGTCATATTTGAGTTTGGAGACCAGTTATTTAAACTGTTATGGACAAACTTTGGATTCAGAAAAGTACCATAAATTATTGTACTGAAACTTAGGATGACATAGTAAGGTTGCAAACATTTCAGCTACAAAATAAAACATTAAGGAAATTTTTTTTCAAAAAATATATACTACAGTTATAACGTAAGCCAGCTTGTAGGTGACTCTGACCTCCAGACATGTTTTGGCTTCCTCTGTCCAACGCTTGGGTAGTCCAATAGCATATTCCAGGACTCATACATTTTGCTGAGCTTACAGGGGTAACACATTCCTGCCTCCCTGGTGGCCTCACACTAAGCCATTTTCCCTGAAGCCTGAGGAATCTTGCCATAACACAGAGAACGGGGCATGGAGTCTGTGGACGTGACAAAATTTTCTGGAAAAACTTGCTATAGCCTCATAACAGATTGGTAAAGAAGGTTATAGTCTGTCCAGAGGTCCTTAGAAATAAGGTTTTCACAAAGCGTCTTTTAGGTAAGGTCTCTTGGAGGGTAGACCTACATAAAAGAAGGAAAAATTGGATACAAGATAGTGTGCACTATTAATCAAACCTAAATGCCACCAGCAGCTTCAGGAAGCTGTGTCTACAGGGATAGACTGCAGGCGCCACTCTTCGCCACAGCCAGTTCTGCTGGGTGATCCCATCCCCCACCCAGGCCCTCTCCCCTTGCCTCCCAGCACTCTGCTCCTCCGGAGAATTCTCCCTTTGCCAGATCAGTTTCCAGGATGGCTGCACAAGTTGGAATCTGTGTGAGGAGGAACTAAGAGGAGGAGAGGCCGTCATGTCACACAAATACTGAAAACTGTGAGAGATAAAAAGAGAAACAGACCTGGAGGGCTCTGGAGGCTGAAGCAGGAGGATCCTGTGTTTGGGGCCAACCTGTCCTATACAGCAAGTCTTTGTCTAAAAGAGAGACAAAAAGGAGGTAAGGATGGGAGGAAACCTGGTGAGGAAGAGAAAGGGTATTAAAAACGGTGAGAAAGACAAAAGCCAGTGTGGTCTGGGTTTGGAAGTTTGGAAAGAGGCTAAAGCTATCAGGAGTTTGAAAAGAAGGTAATGAGGTGTGTGTGTGTGTGTGTGTGTGTGTGTAGAGAGAGAGAGGATAGATGCTTTTAAGAAATTTGGAGGGTTAAAATTGGACTCCTTGATATTTTTAGGAGACCTTAGTACAGCTTTAAATTACTTTTCAAAAGTCAACCTGGCTCCAGCCTGGCTGAGGTTCTCTGATACAGTAGCTGACAGTTGGAGAAAGCACTAACCTAGCCATATGATTAAGAAATGACAGTCATTCAGATACTTTAACTTACTCCTGTGAATTCCACCCCACACATACACACCATGCACCACCGTGCAAGGCACCCTACCTAATTAGAAGCAAGTTGACCAAAAGAAACATTTTACCAAAATACTTCACGGAATAGTCAGAGGCACAGTTCCAAGTGAAACATTTAATTTGTCCATTTGTTTGTTTCAATGGTACCGAGAAGTGAAGCCAGTGTCTTCACACTGAGCTACAGCCTCAGCACCCTCCCCCTTTTTATTTTGAGACAAGTTCTCACTAAGCCACTAAATTACCCAGGCTAACTTCAAACCTGCAATTTTCCCACCTCAGCCTCCCAGAGTGCTGGGATGCTGCTACCACGCCGAAGCGTTTTTTGACTGTCATGTATACCTCGTGGATGGACCACACCATCATTTCAGAGCTGAGCAGAAACAAAAATGAGGAGCTATCACTTAGAAACGAGTACGCCAGAGGGACATGGGGTGGCTGAAGTTTCCCCAGTTCAAGGAGAGATTTGTCTCTGAATCACCTACCGCCGAGCTCTAAATCCTTCTAATCAGCTACTTGTGCTGGTTCTGGCACAGAAAGGAGCTTTAAGAAGGGACTGTGGGCCTCTTGGTGACTGTATGCTGGTAAACTCCTCACAGAAGCCAGACTGTGCTCTGAAATAAGCTGTGAGCAGTGCTGGGGGAAGAAAAGAGGGCCTGCGGTGAAGGCCGAGCTCACACTTTAGGGGCCACTGTCTGAAGAAGGGGATGATGGCTGAGTGTGCAGGTACAGTGCTAGGAATGCTGGCACCAAGGCATGCGGGGATGGGAGGAAGCCAGGCTGAGGACACACAGAGAAAGGATGCTGGACTGGTGCGGTCAGAGCAGGCATCAGAACACAGGGACATTAAGTCAGAGTTTTCAATGAGGAGTAGGAATGCACCAAGCAAGGGACCCTGGGAGGGGCATGGGAAAGGCCTTTCCACACCTAGGGAGCACACAGTGTTCCATCTGCAGCGTTATCCTCAAGCTGTACATGAAGACAAAGACCCCAATTCCAAGAGGTTGTGTGAGTCACCTCAGGTCACTCATTTTGTTAACAGTGAAACTGAGCATTAAACTTAGCATCATCCTCTCTGCTTCTCTAGAGAACCCAGTCTCTGAAAGAGAATCTTCCTCATTTAGTGACATCCACTTGCTCCTCAAACCCTGGCCTCAAGAACACTGAGGCTGGACACAAGTGCCCCTTCATCATTGTCCGAAGGAATCTCAAGTATGATAGTTTCAAGGGAATTGTAGTTTAAATTTTCTTCTTCAAATCAATTTAGGAAAAGCGCATATAGTCACCACCCCGCCCCCAACACACACACACCCAACACACACACGCATATTTACAGGGAACAGTGACATACAAAAGGCACTGAAAAATCCTGCAAAACACTGATGTTAAACATTGCTTAACCCGATGCATCTGAAATGTAATTGACCAGGGAAATGTCCATCCATTTTTAAAAACTCTTCCATTTTTTATAACATATTCACATTCTTCAGAACTAGTGCTCTAGGGAATACCATAAGGATATTCTGTATCGTCTCCTTAATGCAGTGATGAGGAAATTTAGGTCCAAAGAGGTTGGGAGCCGCCTTTGAGTACAAGCCAGCAGCAGAACCAGAATCTAATCTACCAAACTTCCTTCCAGATCAACACTCTGACAAATAAATCATGCTCCAATGTATGTACTCCATACCTCCTGATATATAAACAGTACACGCAGCACAAGAATTGATAGCTTTGCATTTGCCAACATACAAATCACTCTTTTAAAAAATACAAAGAAATCCCTAGGTGAGAGCTAAGATTGTGTATACAAACTTCGAGTGTGTTTATATACACTATTAATTGCCCTTGTCATGGTTTATACTAGTTATCCCAGCCTTGCTGATATCAGTTGTTTATCTTCATTGCCACCCCACTGAAATAATAATACCAATAACAACTACTAACTCTTTTTGCTCTCAATGTGAAGGATAACATTAATATATTGATGCAAATTCTAGTGTTTATGCATTCATTTAAATGGAAACAAAGCTGAAGAAATCACTTGTTAACAAGACAATCGCAAACAAATCTTTGCACCAAGTCCTTCACTGATAGATCAAATCCCATTATCACTGACTAAAAAGAAAATTCTTTACACCGGAATTTGGTTGGAATCAAGACAACAACATAAGCAGGGGAAGAAATCTTTTTGCTTTTGTAAAGATTTATAGCAATATTTGCTATGTTAAAATGTAAGTTATGTTTGACAGGAAAAAATCTTAAAGGCAATAAGCAAATTAAAAACATATTTCAAGAACACTCAGCACCCAACTTTGAAGAGTATTTGGACATAATAACACACTTAGGAAAAGGCAATTGGGTCTAAAAAGTTAAACATTCAGTGCCTGTGCTCTGTATTTGTCACCAAAGTCGTCTTTATCAGCACAAGGAGGCAAATGATACCCTGCAAATGTTTTAAACGTGCAACTGTGCTTATCTTCCTGTGTTAATGATCCTTATGGCAGTTGTATTAACCTTATCACATGGCATAGCAATAAGGGAGACCTATTGTAAACAAAGAAAAAAAAACATTTCATTTAATCTCTGTGAACTTTTTTTTAACTGAGTAATTTTCTAATTGTCAAGAGGGGGAAAAATGAAAGTTGAGTTTTTAGTGGATTTTCTTAAAATCTCAAAGAAGAAACCTGACATTTGCAAATGGGAGAGTCATTAAACATTACACAATGTGAAGAGGACACAGATTAGATTATCAGCTAAATGCTCACAGTGTACATTCTGGGTTTCACGAGGTTCACTAAGGATCTCTGACCAATGGGCGGGAAGTGACTCCAGAGAAAGCCGGTCTTGCCTGCAGGCTCCCGGATGGTGAGGTCACTCATAAGACTTCCATGTCCTTCTTCCTAGAGTCTCTCTGTGCACACAGAAGAAATTCAAAGCCTCCATCTTTTAATTCCTTTTGAACTTTAACAATAAGAAAGCAACCCTGAGACCCTACCTTCTCTTCCCTTGAGTGCTTGAGAAATCACCTAACTTTATGATTAAAATTAATACTTTCCTTCAACTGCAAATGCTTGCACTCAACACACTTAACAGCAGGATGAACAGAACCCCTTCCGTTTCCAATGCCAGGTAATATGTTGCTTCCTTTTTTTCTTCCTTTTTTTTATTATTATTCCTTTAATGCAGAGCAGGGCTACTGATTACAAAGAGGCAGTTTGACTCCAGCAATAGGTCTTCTTCACTAATCCTCGCTGTCATGGAAATTCCAGCTGCTACAAGAATAAGAGGCTCAATCCATATTTGCCAGCTCTAATATGAAATCTGTCAGAGCCCAAATTAATGAGTTCCAAATTCCTTACATCACGATAACAGGTTAAGACTGGTCAATTAATTACATAAATCCTTCCCGATTCATTGTGCGTTTGTGGCTCAGATCGTGTCTTACATTACTCCATGACACAAGGCCTCTTGGCTCCTGTTGTTCCGCAGAAAGACCCCATTTAAGTGGAGCCTGCCTGCCACGGCACAATGTTAAATGTCACACGTTAAATTTGCACTTTTCTGTAATTGCTTTTGTTAAAAAAATTTTTTTTTTTTAATGAAAGCACATGCTCCCAATACACCACTGTGCAGAGCTGGGGCTATACTGAATGAGTCTGAGGTTGGCAAGTACCTGTGCTTTACCCCTAACCGTTTACAAAAGCCTCTGTACCTGACGCTATATATGGAGCAGAAGAACCCAGGTGTATATTTGTGAAAATAAACCAAGTTTTCCTAAGATCTGTGGCAGCAGAAATACACATCCAGATGATGTCTGTCTTTATGGAAGAATTAAAATAGAACTCTTTACACAGCCAGCTACCCTTGTCTGGCGGTAAAAATTTTAGCTATGTAAACCACTGTTGAGCTAATCACGTGAAGAGCAAGGAATATTGCATGTGTGTGCATTACAGTATTATCTGTATAGCTCTCTCTTTTTACAGAGATGTTCCTGGGCCTGCGATTTGAATACGTGACTGGCACACACCCACACAGGGGAAAATAACCAAGGTATCAGAAGATAACTCTTGATCAAACCTTTAAAAAAAATCAAAATGCTCTTGGAATCAAAGCTAGTTGGAACTCGACTGCTGGGTTCCAAACACAGTCTGTCTTCACCCCACTGGGTTTCTTTGGGGACCTGTGCGTTGCAGGCGTCTGTAGCAAAAGGAACCAGTATCCGCCGTGATTCCTAACTCATCTTCGGCAGACTGGACTGGAGGCTCCGCGAGCCCGCGAGCGAGCGGATGCTGCTCTGAGCAGCCTGAAACCCGCGTGGGCAGCAGGTTCTTCCCAAGGGACCGAGCACCCCTCCAGCCCCTCGGCGGCGCGCTCGGCCCCGCAGCGCCCCCCTCTGGCGGCCGGAGCCGGTCAGCCGCACCGCGGCGGCGGCGCCTCAGCCCAGGGCGTGCAGGACGCACCCGCGCCGCACCACACACTCGCCCCACCCTCGCGCCGGCCGTCTCCGGACCCCGGCGCGCGCCTCCTCCCCCGGCGCGGTCGGCCCCTCCTCTCGGGCGGGCAGGGTGAGGCTCGCGCCAGGCTCCCGGGGACACCGGAGCGTGCCGGCCCACACGCGGGCCTCGGCCGCACCCGTCCCGGGCGCAGCCGCGGGCTTCGGCAGAACAAAGGCCCCGGCGGGGGCGCCCGCCGCTGCCCCGCTCCGCGCGCGCTGCCAAGCCCGAGGGCCTCGGGCGGCGTGGAAACCCGGGCGTCGGCGCTCGGCGCCGGCAGCCTCCCCACAGCCCGCCCACGGCCCTGGTGCAGTGTGACTGTGTTTCAGTGGCGCCCGTTTCCCCCGGCGGCCCGAGTTGTCATTTTAACGCTGCGAGGGGCCCCGCGGCGCCCCCGGCTGGAGCAGGTGGGGCCGGGAGCCGCAGGTCTGGGCTGTAAATCGCTGTCTTTTTGTGGTTGTTGTTCCCACTCACCGCCAGCCGCCCCCTCCACCCGGCTGTTCCCCCCCTTTGGAGCGCAGTTGCTATGGGTTACCAGGGCGGTTGCCATGGGTTACCGGACGGAGGCTGGCTGGCTCGCTACCTGCCACCCAGTCGCCGCCCGCGGCGGGAGGCGGCGGGAGCGCGCGTGTGCGGGACGCGGCGCGGGGGCGCGTGCGCGAGCCGCGGGGCGCCGCAGCCAACAGGCGGCCGAGGGTGCAGCGGCGGGAGAGCCACCGCCGGCGGGGTGGGGGGCAAAGCTATAAAGAAGGCCCAGAGGTAAGAAACTGGCAAAAACATAACCACAAGTTATGCCCGTGCTGTGCCTCTAGCAGCAAAGACAAGCGGTCTGGGGTTTTGGATGAATCTACACTTCTCGTCGGGGGAGAAAGGGTATTTTCCTCTTTAGCATAAACTATTTGCATCGTGTCTTTGACCAGAGTTTAACAATTCAGCAGAAAATTGTAGTTTTTTTTTTTTTTTTGGTCTTTTCTTCTTTATCTTTTGAAAAGAAGTCTCTGGAATTTTAGAGAAAGAGAAAAGGTCATTAACTACCACAGTTCGCGCAGCTAAAATAAATGAGTGTCCAATGCACTGTTCATAACAAGGATCTAGAAAAGTTTCCAGCAAGAGTGAAGAGCGATTGTGTCTGACTTAAAGGGACAATGGTAACTCGTTTGTAAGATGCATCTGGCCAAGAACAGAGCCAGAGTCCTTTGTAAATATACCAAATTTTAAAGAAACTGTTTATTTACATCCTTTTAAATTTTTTGAACTCCACTCTTAAAATGTGTTAATTTCTTAATGACATTTATTTATGAAGAAAATTATATCTATGCTTTGAATGTCAAATTGCAATAACTAATTTCAGACAGCATTTTGTATCTGAAAATTGTTTATATTTTACAAAGTAAGATCTGTATTCCAAGTCAAAAACAAAACTGCATTGAAATAAATTGTTTCATCTGTTGAAAAGATGCTACATTGTATTCATCAAATACCAAACTAATTTAAATATTAAGAGGGAGACTTTGGAGACAGAATAAGCTTTTATTTTTGTCTTAAAATTTTAGAGGCCTTTCATGGAAAAGGGTCTTCCTTCACAGCTCAGTACTGAAAACCTTATTTGTACCACAGTAGCTCGATAATGACGAATCCTTAAGGTACCAAAAAATATAAACTGAATTCAAAACAATATCCAGTTGTTGAACATGTTAATTGTGGTGAGGTGAATGAATTTGTTTAAATTCTTAATTGTGAGATAATAATTTTTATTCTTTTACCTTTCTATGCATACCACTTGTTGTATAGCATGATTCAGTAAAATTTGAACTAGGCTTCAAAGGCTCTGGCAAGATACTTAGTATCTAAAGGAACAATAACTGCTTAAAAATACAAACATTTGTAGCTTTCCCTCATAATTTTTAAAACATGAAGTTTTAACTCGAATTAAATCACTTTCTTCCAAGTGAGACTTTAAAATAAGCCTTAAGTAACAGGTTATTTATTGGCTTTCATTGTAGATCCCTTGGGTTATATATAAAACCAGTACTAAAAACAAAACATGTAAGCAGGCTTTATAGGTGAAGTCCGCCCTTTCAGAACTAGTCAAGGTAATATAATTTTAATGTATATAAATCATAAAGCATCCATAATTGAAATTCTATAAATTTAAGTCATTAAAAATAGTGTTAAACATCTCTTCAGTTTCGATACATAATTATCTTCTTTTCCTAAAGGAAGCTTTCAAAAATATACTAGAGAAAAATAAGAGACAAAGCAACCACTGAGAGCTAAAGTTCATTTAAATATCTCGGCTGCAAGAAATCAGTTTTAAGAAACTAGTGCTTAGCCATCAGAATAGCTGAACCAAGGTAAATATGTACAATTGAAGTGAATATTAAAGTTTTTCTGAAGTTCTTCATAAAAAATTACCAAAAATTTAAAAGCACACTGAATTTACATCTAAGTCAAAAGAAATATTTTAAGTAAAATAAGTGATCCAACAAAGTTGATTTTTTTTTACTTGTTTAATGTGAAAACAATGAGCCCATTAAGTTTACATCCCAAACATGAGGCATTGCTTAATTTGATGGCTGTTACATCATTTAAAAATAACATGACAACTGGTGACACAATATATGCTTTTCAAAGTGATGTGAAACAGAAATAGTATGAATTTAAATCCATGTTGGTGAGGAGCAGGAGACTGCTCTGATGGCAAACTTTGTTAGCAAAATAACTCCTAATTGGTTTTTTTTCTCTGTATTAAAACAATGAGTCTTAGATGATAATTGAATATAAGGTACATTCAATCAACATTTTACTAAAGTTTAATAATGTTTTAGATCAAAAAGGAAATTAAATCATTCTAAATCTAAATTTTCTGCTGGATCTTAGTTTTCTGTTCTTTTGTTGTTGTTGTTGTTGTTGTTGTTGTTTGAAACAAGCATTTGAATGCTTTTTAATAATATAGTAACTGTTAAACTCCCAGTTAAAATGAAAAGGCTGCCTTTTGTAGCAGCCTGTGTTCCCATCTAAAGGCTGGGTAACCCTAAACAACAGGTGACCCCAGCTGTGTGGAAGTATCTTACTCTTAAAGTCACAGAGATACTTTGTACCACTCAATCAGAAAGGAACTTGGATCATTATCTCAAGAAAATGTTGGCTCATGTGAAATTTGAAGTTAAAGCAGTTTATCTAAAACCTTTTATCTTTGGGCCACACGTGCCCATACAGACATTTTACTGAAATATCAACCTTCAGGTAGGTGCCTAAAAAGAAAAGTCTTTTTAAAAATGAATAATGAACTCTGAAATTGGCAAGCTTACATCCTTTTCAAAATGATGGGAATGTTTATTGGTAAAATTAAATTTAGTAATTTTTAGAAGATCCTTCTGACTTGAGCAGTAAGAAGCCATCACTGATAATGAAAGCTGTGTAGTGATAAGAAATTACATATTTGGTCAGAAAATAAATCATTAACCTGAAATTCTAATGACACAATAGTAATGAAAACAAATGATTGGTTTCCAGAAACCATTTGTTTAAGCTGATTTTAGACAATGAAAATGTATTTCTAAATGTACATTTGCAAACATAAGTAAAATGACTAACACTATTTCCGGTTTTTTGCTAAGATGTAAACACTATCTTAATACATCTCTATTCATAAGATATATTTTTCCATCGAAGTGTGAAAGAGAATACTGGAAAGATTAATTACTCTTAAATATTTCAGTCGAACACTCAAAAGCAAAGTGTTTTGCCAGCACAGGGAAGGTATCTACAAAATACCTGCCACATGTCTGAGGCAGTCTGGTCCACGCTGTTCTCCTCGCAGTGGCTAACATCACACATGCCGCGTTTACAGTAACTGCCCCCTTGATGCAGAAGGAATGCTCTAGCTCAATTTTAAATGCTACCTATATACTATCTTTTAAAACTCAGTAAAACCAGCTTGGGTTTTTTTTAAACATATAAATCATTTCATTGGAAGGCAGGATTTTGTTTACCAATAATATTTGGCAATAAAGGAAAGTATGGCATTCACAGGCTTTTAGCTTTATACAGAAGCTTGGCTAAAATTAGACAGCATAAAAATACATACCACTAATAACGAAGCCACCACGTTTAACAATTTAAATACGTAATATCATGACAGTGAGCTTTAGGTAAGAATATATTATTAGCAGGCTTTCTTCTCTATGACTGGACACAATTTGCTATTCCTAATATAGTAACATTAGAATTCTTTTTCAAGATTCCTGCGGAGCTGTACTTATTTTACTTCCATGTGAACTGCAGTCATCACTACTGTGTCCAAGCCCAGAGGATGAACTGGAAAAGAAGAGAGGGGGAAAATAATAAAAAGAGGAAATTGGTTTTCACAACACACTCAAAGCCTGAGTAACAGAGGAGAACTTTAATTATCTCCAGTCACAAAGAGAGACAGGAAATTTGGACTTTTAATTAGCCATTTGGAGTGCAGTTGGATATTTTTTTAGCTAGATAATTTAAACGCGAATAATTCAAGTCTGACTAAATGAAAGTCACATAATCAGAATGCAGATAATTGAATTCCTACTGCATTCATTAATTCAGTGTGGAGGTGTGTGTGAAGACTACTATGATGAGCTGTCACAGCTCAATAAAATCTCAGTCAATTAATTTTTTCATTATCTTAGTATTACATCAACAAAAAAAGCAAAGTATGTGTATATATCTATACACATGCATATGTGCATGATGTGTTATATAAACAGGTACACATTAAATCAAAATGCAAGGAAATACCTTTCTGAATCATAATCCACATCATTTTCTTTTTTTCCTTCTTCGTCTTCTTCAGGGAAACGTCTGTTCATTAAGGCAAACTTGTGAATGGCTTCTTCTACTGAGTATTTGGTCTGCCCAGAAACACATGCCTCGATGTCCTCGGAATTCAGATGGCTCTGCAGGAAGAGGTGAAGGCTGCTGTCCGAAAGCAAAAGTGCATTCTGTAGGACTCTATGTGCGAGAAAGAGAGGAAAAATAATCGGTGAGCAGGGATGGACAGATAACGGGTAAACCTTAAAAATGTGCCACTGAAGTAATTTTTCTACTATGCTAAACTTTGCATCAATTATGGGCTCTGCCCATTAAAGGGATGAAGCATATGTTAACTTTTATTCAATTATTTAGAAATTTAGGTGAGTAAAAACATGAAGTTAATAGTTCAGAACATCTGTTAAAAGAATAACTTCAAGGACATTTCTTCAATTTAACCATCTGTTATGACCATGTGGATTAATTATGGGAATATTTTGCTTATACAGTCATAGAAATTTATTCTACTTAAAAAAATTTACTGCCAACAGCATGTCAATTCAGTGATCTTTATTGGACAGGCTGTCATGAAACATCAAAACTTTTATCTACTATTAAAAATGATATGAAAAAGTCAATAAATTTTTCAGCATGTTTTTATGTTTACAAATTTTACAAGTATGCTTGTGTATATAAGTACTTGCCTACTGGGGGTTCATTTGAGAAGTGGTTATTTTTAATCAAAGGCTGACTAGAAATTTCTCCAGTCTTCAATGGGACTGCATCCGTTTTCAAATTCAGCAACCAAATAAAAATGACCACAGCCAATTCTACTATATATAACTAAAATACAATAATTTTGTGGTAAGTATATACTGGTCATCTCACACGAAAGATTAAAGGATAATATAAATTTTAACTAAAACATCAGACCTACATGGAGGATTAAAGATACCCTGCAGCAAAAATCTACATATGTTCAAATTCATATAACCAGTGAATGTTTTTTCTGAAATCTATGTCTAACAGTCGGAAAGCAAGTCAAAGTTATCCCTACGCGTAAATAAAACTGGTTTTATATTTTTAGCAAAGATTTTAACCTTAATTAACAGTTCAGCAGTGATATAACAGAAGACACTAAAACCAGATGTAGAAGAGGAAACTAGAACACTAAAGCCCAAGTATAATTTTGCCTAATATGGGATTTTTCATATAGAGATTATGAAAAATAGGTAACATATTTCAGAGCAAATTAATTTTACCTTATAGTTTGCATCTTTTTTAAACACGTAATTGGAAAAATAAATCGTTTCTGGCTGTTTATAAATTTAGTAGAGCCAGGCATGGTGGCGCATGCCTGTAATCCCCAGCACTTGGGAGGCTGAGGCAGGAGGATCACTGCAAGTTTGAGACCAGCTTGAGCTACAAAGTGAGCTCAAGGCCAGCCTGAACTGCATAGCAAGACCCTGTCTCAAGAAAGCAAAAAAAAAAAAAAATTAGTAAACCTCCAAAGTCATTAAGATACCAAATCTTTTTCTTCAAAATAAAACAGTTATTTCCTCAGGAAGACAAATGTCTACAAATGCACATCTCAAAACTAAAATCCAGCCAGTCAGCCCTCTTGTTTCCATAGGCTTATAAAAGTGGTTTAAGAAAATATTCTTTACTGGTCTACTAAAAGGAAAAGGGAAAGCCTCGTGCTTTCTAAAAGAGAAACTCTCAAGCAAAGCAACTAAATATTTGCTCTCTGCCTTGGGTTCTTCCAGCAGATGACCATGTCTCATGATAAAGATTAACTTACCAAATACAAGTCGCCGAGTAGTAAATCCATTTTACTACTCTTCAGGATTTATTTTCTGCACTTAAAAATGTTTACCATTCTTGTTTTAAATACTTCAAATTAAAGAAAAGAGTTATATAGCAACAACCTACTAAT
>RJWT010016335.1:0-19883 GCA_004365215.1 Cuniculus paca | reverse complement strand
TTTGTACTGATGTGTGACTATTGGATGCCAGGACTGCTGGTGTGGTGACAGTGTCCCTGTTGCTCTTTCCCTAGGATGACTGCTGTTTCTACAATGGCATAGCACACTGGGAGCCATCCTGGCCAAGTATGGTGGGCGCTGCCAGCTGTTTTGTGCCCTTTGCAGTGTGTGTGGTCTCCAGGTTCCCCTACTACAACTCCCTCAAGGACTGCCTTTCTTGGTGAGCCCAGGGGTCACTGAAACCAAGCGTGGGGGACGGTGGCAGGGTGGGCAGCCAGAGGTCTTTGAAAACCCAGATCTGGTAATGGTAACATAGGAATGTGATGTGGCAGAGGTAGGAGGGTAGTGCCACGCTGTTGGAAGTGAGACTATTAGGAAGGAGTTTATTTTTGTTTGGTTTTTAGAGAAGAGATACATATCAGAAAAACTATAGCTCTTAGGAGGCTATAGTTTGTTCTGACGAGGTTGTGTAAAGGAAGCCCTTCTTGGACCTCATCGCGGTCCAGTGAAGTTTATATTTGTAATCCCAGGGGAAAGTTATTGGAATTCTAGTGAGTTAATTCCAATCTACCACTTCCAGTGCAACCCATGGTGCAAATAAATACACAAATACATATCTAAAATGGTGGGGAACAAGGGGGTCCTAAGTCCAGTTAGAGTGATGGCTAACTGGAACAAAGGCCTCGACCCATGGCTGAACTGGGTCTTATTAATTTGTGAAGAGGGGAGTGGCTCAGGGATGAGTAACTGAGAGAAAGGCAGGAAGTACTTGAGTGCTGTGAGCTGGGCTAGCTAGAAGGCCTGAAATCACCTCTGAAATATGCAGAGAGAGAGATATGGAGAAAGAGTAATCTGCATATCACAGATTGGGGTAGTATCTAGTGTTTGGGGGTCAGTGCTTCAGTTTTGATATGTAATCTTCATGCCCCGATATGTCACTGCCTCTTGCTTGAAGCTCAGTCTCATGGGATCTCTCAACCTAGCTCATGCATACTACTTAGGAGCTATAGGTGGGGCATCACTGACCTGTCACATTGCTTCAAAGATTGCACATCAACACCTCTGCTAGACCCATTTACAGTGCTTAAAGCCAATTGGGGGGATAAAGAAATATCCTAGCTAGCTCTATACATATTGATACACGGAAGAAGAGCCAAATGCTCTTCTTTCAAGGAGAGCTGTCCAGATGGTCATCCACAGTTGTGGGATTTTTTTTTTTTTGGTTTGGTGGTACTAGACATCAAATCCAGGGCCTTGTATATGTTAGGCAAGTGCTCTACCACTGAGCTGCATCCCCAGTGTTGATAAGTTGTATTGACATTTTAAAATTTATCTTTTTGAGTGTGATGGTACAAATCTGTAATTCCACTACCCAGGAAGCAGAGCCTGGAGGATTGCAAGTTGAGCTGACCCTGGGTAACTTAGTAAGACCCTGTCTCAAAACAAAACTTTAAAAAGGCTGGGGATATAGCTTTGTGGTAGAGTGCTCCTGGGTTCAGTTTCCCAATACCACTATCAGCACCACCATCACCACAACAAAATAACTTAGATTTTTGGGTGGAGTCTATAATTGTCTTGTAGCTACTAATAAGTGGAAAGCCTGAGGATGCAAAGAATTTTGAAAAAATTGGGAAAGCATTTTGTAGAACCTGATGGATCCCACTATCAGAGGATGTTACTGTGATGGGAGAGACCCTAAGTTTGGCAGGGGCCAGTCCCCCAAACACAGATGACAGCCACTTGCTTCGAAGTAAGTTTTGTAAAGTCATAGTTGTAGAATTTGTACTTGATTAAAGACTGAGAAAAAGGCAGTTACAGAGTCCCTTAGTCATGATAGCGAAGAGCAATCTTGTAGCTGGTTCCCTGTTAAGGACACTTGTGTAGACCTTACACCTTGTCATAGAGTGTGCCAAGCAATGATTTGATGCACTTGAACCTTCTATTTCAAGTTAGCATTTGTAATTCAAATTCCGGCACTTTCATGTTTTGGTTCTTAAAATACAGCTGATGTCTTACTTTGTGCATTGCTGAGACAAAACACCTGACACCCAAAGTTAAAGGAGGAAAGGTTCGTTGTAGCTGACAGCTTGTAGAGGTTTTAGTCCATAATTGGCTGGCTCCAAGGCAGGGTGTCACATGACAGAAGGGCAACGCAGAGGAGAAACACTTCATGGTGTGCAGACGGCAGCAAAGCAGTGAAGTAGTGAGGAAGCAGCAAACCACAAATGATGACAGTAACCTCCCTCTGTCCCTTATATTGTATCTAGACTACATGCCCTTAGGGTGGGTAGCACTTACACCCAGGTTGGACCTTCCCGTTATCCATACCCAGAATTTTGCCAGATCAGTCAGTGGACTACTTTAGTAATCACACACCCTTCATCCCAGAATCACACACTCAAGATCCACCCACCTCTGAAAAGGCCTGTCTATGACCCCATGAGGCTTTGGGGAGCATCATCTAGACAGAAGCTTTAACAGCTGGTTTGTGGACACAGTATGGGTCCTGCCTACATTTAATAGCCACGGACAGAAGGGTCTGTAGGACAGAGCCACTGTTCTTAGTCAGAGAGAGAAAGAGAGAGACAGAGAGAGAGAGAGCAAGCAAGAGAGAGCACTAGTGCTGAGCCCACACTCATGTCCACAGTGTCTGTGGCCCCAGGGAGCGATAGAATTATAATTAGGATGCAGTTCTTTTTGAGCTATTAACTGATGGTATTCTTGTTCTTTGAAGATAAACAGGTGTGTGGTTTTTTTTTTTTTTTTTTTTTTTTGTGGCACTGGGGATTGAACTCACGACCTTGCGCTTGCCGGGCAGGCACGTAGACTGCTGAGCTAAATCCCCAGCCCTGCTGTTTTTGAGACAGGGTCTCACTATGCCGTTCAGGCTGGCCTTGAACTCACTTTGTAGCCCAGGCTGGTCTCGAACTCACATCGATCCGCCTGTCTCAGCCTTCCAAGTGCTGGGATTACAGCCGTGAGCCACCACACCCGGCTGATAAACAGGTTTTTAACTCATCTCCGGTTTCCTCCTCTGTGAAGTGGGGTACTCATGTCTAACCTTTGCTAAATAAAATAAGCAACTGATGCCTGCCCTCAACAGATGGGCAGAAAAGTGTGTCCTCTCCCCAGTTGGGCTAGTTCTGTGTTTCCTCGAAGCTAACCTTTGCTGGTGTGACTGGCAGCAATGTCCTCCTGTGATGTGTCAGTGCAAATTTGTGTGACAGGAAAGAGTAGAGCTTTTATTTTCTTATTTCTGAGTTCTCCTCTTTCAGTAGTCATTGCTGCATTGTCAGAATTGGAAATAGAGCTAGAGAGGAGAAAAGGACAGTGTCTTAGTTACTTTTCTCATTGCTGGGACAAAATACCCAACACCCAAAGTTTAAGAAGGAAAAATTTATTTAGCTCACAGTTTGTAGGGGTTTTAGTCCATCATTGGCTGTCTCCAAGGCAGAGTGGCACATGGCAGAGGGGCAGCTGCTCATGATGGTGGAAGATAGCAAAAGCAAGAAGAGCAAAAAGGGGAAACAGGTGTCTTTCTGCCCCTTTTATCTAGACTGCTGGGACTAGGGTGCTGCCAATCAGTGGAGTGATCTCCAGCCTTAATCCCAGCATTGCGCTATGAATTAGTCACAAACCCTAGATTCAGCTACATCCCAAAAAGCCTGCCCCCCATGACTGCATGAGGCTTTGAGAGAGGACATTTAGGCGCAAACTATAACAGAAAGACAAGATGCCTCATGCCAATAGGAATTATATTTTTAAACCATCTGTTCATCAACTACAATGATACTATGCAGCTTACCTTCTTATAGACACAAATTAGAAGAGAATGTATTTCCTTATCTTTGGGGAAGTAGATTATGGGCAATTTTCTTTTTAAATTTTACTTTGGTGCTGTTATATTTTTATAATAAATGAAAATATGGAGGTTTATTGAATTATCTCCAAATCCTGACAGTAGCTATATAACTAAGTACTATTTGTCCTTAAAGTAACAGTGCTTTGAATTGCTGTGATACAGTAGTCTTGCACCGTGGTGGGGGATGAGCAGGGGGTGGTTTTTTCCTGGGAGGCTGCCTGGTCAGGTGTGACTGTTGTGCGTGTTCTCAGCACTGTGGCCACCCCTGGACACACTCAGTGGTGGCTTCCATACCTTCGTGTTGCTCTATGTTGAGCCTCTTTTTCCTCCCCATCAGACTCAAGGGCTGACCCAGGGTATAGCACTTTGTAAACCTTTAAAAATAATTTGTCAAATGAGTGAACATAGCAAATGGGTAGCAAATGAATTTATGCAAATATACATTAGAGTGTTCATTCTTGGGCTTCTCAAAAATGGTATGTCCTTAGCATCTGTCCATTTTGTGTGTTTTCTTTTAATTTGTATACTACTTTCCAGGTCTGCAGTTCTGCACCCATAGGGTCCACATCATTTATCTAATTGAGCCTGAACTGAACATATGCACAATTTTTTTCCTGTCATTTTCCTAAAATAATTCAGTATAACAAATATGTTCATGGTATCAGTTATTGTAACTGATCTAGAGGTGACTTAAAGTATACAGAAAAGTATGCGTGGATTCTATGCAAATATTACTCCGTTTTATATAAAGGACCTGAGCATCTGCCAGGGTTCTGCACCCAGTCCCCTGCAGAGAGAAAGACACTGTTGTGCTTTTACACACACATTTCTAGAAGGCAACTTTATTGTAGTGTAATAGACGTGCTACAATAACACCTACCCACCCATTTAAGTGTATGGGCAAATATATCTTGACACATATACATACCTGCGTAACCACCACAGTTGTGATAAGGGATATTTCAGTTGCCAAGTTCCCTCGTGCACCCTTACAGTCAGTTCCCACTCCTTCTGCCCCAAGCACCTACTTGTACATCGTGTCTTTAAATCATATACTTAAAAGTCAGCATCCATTTGGAGACAGTTTCTTCTCAAGTTCTTCCCTTCAAGGTGGTGTTGGAGTTTTCTTCCTTATTGACATCAGCATAACACACATGCCAGCACTCACATTCCAGGAATTTTTCACAAATGGACACACACAAATAACCAGCACCAGAATGGGAAATGGAACATGACCATGCTCATCCCCCTCCCCCTCAAAAAACACTCACTGCTTGTGGCGCCTTTCAGGTAGTCCCACCCTGGGGAGCCACTGTCTGATAACTTGGGAGAGAGCTGAAATGGAGCATACAGACCCTTCAGGAGAAGTTGGCTTGATTAGAAAGACTAAGGATGACAGCTGGATTCTCAGTTTTATTTCGTGACTTGACTTTTGATTTTTGGGTTTTTTTGTTTCAGTTTATTGACTCATCTGAAGCTCTGTAAAGACTTTGAAGTTGACAATCATATAAAAGATTTTGCTGCGAGACTATCGTTAATACCTAGTCCCCCTCCTGGACCACTCCATTTGGTAAATTGAATCTGAAATTATATTACAGGTTTTTCTTTGCAAGTAGTAAAAGTAGTATGCTGAAGATTAAATTCTAGCTGTGTTTAAATTACGTTCCTCAAGGCCCTTCATAAAGATGAAAAGTTAAATATTTAGGATCCAGTTGTGCTGAGTGGCTCATGAAGAACTGAGCTGGTGGTACGTAATGGGAAACTTTGGTGTCAACATGCAAGTTTGTTTCTTGCTGTGCAGAAAATACATAGAAACCTTGATCCTTCAGTCTAAGTAAATCCGCTTAATTTATTTAAATTTGAAATTCTCCTCTGTTCATTTGTCTTGAAAATTGGGTGTTGTATTTAACTTGTTAATGTTTTCTCTTATATAGAGGAGTTAATAAAAAGTGATTGGTTTTGTATGTTTCGTTATTCTTAGAAATGCCACTGTGTTTAATTAATATAGACAAGTACTTCCCAATCTGGGTTCTGTTTTGAAAAAGATTACTACCTACTTGACATGGTTTCAGGGTGAAGTGGTTGGAGAAGTGAGGCCCAAATTCCCCTTGGGTTGAGTAATGTGTCAGACTGCTGAGCTGTGTGAAGAAACCTGTTCCGCATGACTCAGCATCCTCTAAACTCATTAGCCCTGCACAGGATACTGTCTTTGTGTGTGTGTGTGTGTGTGTGTGTGTGTGTGTGTGTGTGTGTGCGTGTGTTTGTGTTTGTGTGTGTTTGAGGGTATGTGTTTGAGACTGTGCAGGCCTTGAACTCACTTTGTAGCCCAGGGTGGTCTTGAACTTGCAACAATCCTCTTGCCTCAGCTTCCCAAGTGCTGGGATTACAGGTGTGTGCCACCACACCTGGCTTGATACTTTTTTTAAAGCACATCTGGTAAGCATCTGGAAATGCTTTACTTTATTAGTCTCTTTTGGGAGATTATACACGTAAATCTTGGACCTCTGCATTTTTTGTTTTATTACTATTGAAAAACAAGGTTTGCTTATCAGGAAACTTGTGATCCTAAATTGAGAACATGCATTTTTAATATTACTCCAAACCCAGCAATCTGTTAGGTGGAGAATCCTGCAGGTGCATTCTAGTCTAGACAGAGAGTAGGTCATCTCCAATCTACCCCCAGAGACGTTTTTGGGAGTGACTTTATTTTGTGGGTACAGATGGAAGATTTTTTTTTTCTGAAGTTTTTAGGTAAGGAAATTGTTTCAGATTTTGGATTTTTTTTGTTTTTTAGATTTTAGAATATTTGCATATACAAGATACCTTGGGTATGAGACCTAAATCTAAACACAGAATTTATTTATGTTTTGTATACACCTGGTACACATTGTCTGAAAGTCATTTTATAAAACATATTTAGTGCACTTATTTTTTTTACGGTATTGGGAATTGACCCCGGGGCCTTCTCATTGAGCTGCATCCCCAGCACCTTCCTGCCCCCTACTTTTTGAGACAGGTTCTCACTAAGTCACTAAGTTACCCAGGCTGGGTTTAAACTTGTGATCCTCCTGCCTCAGCCTCTCAGAGTGTTGAATTACAAGCCTGTACTGCCACACCCAGCTGCCTTTGTTTTTTGACTGACTCATGGTATGAGGTCATGTGAGGAATTTTCCACTGTGACATCATGCCAGTGCTGAAAAATGTGTGGACTGGAGTTTGGGTTTCAGGTTAGGAGGCCCAGCCTGCCACTGGTGTGTTGTTGTTGACAGTGATTACAGTGAAGTCACCCATGCAGTGTGCTTTCACCCCGCAGCCTAGCATTGCTCCTGAGCATGCATTTGATAGAGCAGGGCACAGCTGTGACTTCTAGGTGTTCATAGCAGTGCTCTGTGCCTACACTCCCGGGTCTGCTGGTGTCTGGTCCCCACGTCCACTGTCCTATGAACAAGTTCACAGAGGGTTATGTCTGACCTTCCCTTCCCTTATACATTGACTCATTCCTCAGGCCTCACCCACCTACCTACTTTTACTTTAATCATGCTCCTGCCATCTCCTTATTCTTTACCACCTGCTTCTCCCACATGTGTGACTTGGGAACCATTTGTCTGCCCACCTCTGCTCTTCCTCAGCCCTTCCTTTCATCCTTTGCTCAGTAGCTACAGAGACCACTAGAACCTCTAAGTTGGGCTCTATTTTTCTACTTAAACTCCACAATGATTCCTCTCAGCTCAGCCCTGCACCATGCACCTAGTCTCACTCTGTACCTCTCACCCTTGCTTGCTGGGCTCCAGCCTCACCAGGCTCCCATCAGTCCTCTGGAGGTGCTGCCACAGGGCTCTTGCATGTGCAGCTCTGGAAGTAATTCCTCCATGTTCTGTGACTGGCACCTGCTCCTCTTCCAACTAGTGCACAGCTGTTAGCTCCTCACAGCAGCTTCTGGGTCATCTCCTTGTCCCTCTCATGGTCCCCATTCCTTCCTGCAGAGCACAGCACTGTCTGTAGTGAGGCTCCGTGTGTGTTTGTGTTTAATGTCCATCTCCTCCCTCAGACACTGAGCGACAGTGTGGAAGAGGGCACTGCAGCACTGCCTGCCTGCCTCCAGCTCTGACCATGGACCTCACACCTGTGCCCTAATGGGCTCACTCAGGCATTGTGACTTCCTTTAACCAGTCTCGCTGGCTACTGGGACTAAGGGAGGACATTTTTCAAGATCCATTTGAAGGAGTGTCACATGATGGTACTTTTTTTTTATTGTGGTACTGGGGGTTGAACCAAGAACCTCATGCATGCTGGATAAATGCTTTACCACATCCCTAGCCCTCTTTAAATTTTTATTTTGAGACAGAGTCTTGCTAAGTTGCCCAGGCTAAGCTTGAACTTGTGATCCTGCCTCAGCTTCCTGCATAACTGGGATTACAGCTGTGTATCACTATATCCAGTATGTTTGTTGTTTTAAAGAAATCCAAGGGATTGGTTTAGGTAAGAGTTTTCATCTGCATCAAGAGCTAACTCAGCAGCACGTTTTAGAACCCACTGCCAGCTAGGTCTCCTGCGGGTGTTGATGGCAGTTGTATTTTGAGTGCTGTGCCTGTGTATGATGTGCAGCCATTTCCTGTTATTTATGGGCTGGGTCAGCTCTATCTTTGCTAAGTAGTAGATGCTCAAAGCTCCACAGCATGAGGTTGGGGAAGAAGTAGAGGCTGAGCCTTGTCCCTTTGTCCCCTCTTGTCCTCTTCCCAGTTTGGCACCATTGTCCCTGATACTGCCTGGACCCCCAGCTTGGGAGAAGCAGATAGTAGGGACCCCAGTGCCCCAGCGCTTCCTCTGCCTGCAGTGTTACCTGCTTCTCAAATCTTGGGTCTAATTGGGTGCGAATGGTGAAGTGTGTGTGTGTGTGTGTGTGTGTGTGCGTGTGCGCGCGCGTGTATTTACACCCCACCTCCATTGTTCCTGAGTCACTATGTTTTTTTTTTCTTTTAATGTGAACCTACTCTTGTTTTGGGACTCAAATAAGAGTGACCTAGAATCTGCATCTCCTCAGTTTCTTCATTTGCAAAGAGGGCAAGATAACAGAGCCCACGGGGAGTGAGGGCGCAGGCTGTGCACTACCCGCATGCACTGAGAAATCCCAGGGACACGCAGCAGCAAGACGTAGAATGATTAGCATCTGCTTTTATGTTTAATTGGGTAATTGGCTGACACATTTCTTTTTTGAAATGTTGAGAATTTTCGTATAAACTGTATAATTATTAATACTACATCACAACCTGGAGAATTTAATTCCGTTTTGTTTTACATGACAAGGCCTTTATTGGTCACATAATGACTCTTACTTTATTTTCTTAGTGCTGGGGATTGAACCTAGTGCCTTCTGCCTGCTAGGAAAGTGCTCTGCCACTGAGGCACACTAGCTCAAGCTGCCTTTTGTTTAATGTGTCTTGCTTTTGTAGGCAAATTGGTAACAGGAAGGCAAAGAGTCTCTTAAGTATTGATGAGATGCACTTTCGGTGTCCTCCGTACCAAGAAATTACGCTCTTTTCTTGTTTCTGGTTTTCCTCCCATGAAAATACATTTACAGCAGTGACATAGGTGGCTGTAGGGAAGTATGAATAGCACATACTTCATCTGGTTACCTTTTTCCTTAACTCAGTGCCCTATTGCTCCTGATTTTCTCCTCTCATGCTTTGCCTTGGTGAAGCTTCGCTGTTTCCTTTCTGTCTTCGGGATCTTTGCTTATGACTCTATCATTCTATTCTGCTTATTTATTGGAACCTGGGACAGAGAAGGTGCCTGAGCTCCTGGCTACCCCTGTGTCAACACCCATGGTGCTGGAAACTTGCTGTCTACAGCTTCATCTCCTAACAAGCTGGGAAGCCCCTCTGTGCAAGGAACTGTATCTTCCTCTTTGACTTCTTCCTTCCCCAACTAGGTCCTTTAGTACAACAAGGGCATTCTGGGAATTTACATTGAAACGTTATTTCAAAATCATGTCATTTGAAAAATAAAGTATTTTTTACAATTTTTTGAACTACAAGTCTAAGGAGCTTCGGCTGTTAAATGGAAAATACTGAGAACATATACTATGTAATAACTAGGAATAAAACTTGATATGGAAGAATAATTTGAATATGCTTGCTGTAGAATTTGTGCCAGTTGGGACAAATGTCTATCTCTGTCTTCCAGTGAACAGTTTGCTGATCACTTAACTTACCAAAATAAAGTCATTATGTACTTAGTTTGCATGTGAACTTCTGGCAGTTATGAGTATCTCTAGACTATTGTATAATTCTGTGACATATCACCTGGTAGCATGAGTCTTCCAAAGTGGTCTCTAACTCAGATACTTCCTGTGCCCAAGTGGTGAGTTTGGGCATATGTCAGCCTCTGCTGGGAGCAGTTCTCTGAGCTAACTGTGGCTCTTGGTCTTCACAGATGTTTAACATGAAGCCACTGCACGTCGTGTTTCCCTCCCGAGCAGACCCTGAGAGCCCTGTCATCGACTTGGACCTTCACCTGCCCTTGTTGTGTTTCCCACCTGAGAAGGTGCTGCAGGTACAGCTCATGCTGGGTGGCTTCTTTGGTGCCCAGAAGTGTTGCTTGTCAGAGACCAGCGTACAGTACAGAATCAGTTCTCTCTCCCTCTCTCCCCTCTCTCTCTCCCCTCTCTCTCTCATCTCTCTCTCTCTCTATATATATATATGTATATATATATTTTTTTCTTAGTGCCAACATTTACTGCAGGGCACAGTATTTGCAAATAGAACTTTTTGTGGGGTCTCGAGTGGCTTTGATTTTGGTAAATGGAGCTGGGAACCCAGGGTAAAGTCTGTACTTCGGTTCACTAAATGTTTGAAGATTGCCGTATTGAATTGGCAGCATCTGAACAATACTGTTGGTCTCCCCAGATCCTATCCTGCCTTCTAACAGAGCAGCGGATTGTGTTCTTCTCCTCGGACTGGGCCCTACTGACACTCATTGCCGAGTGCTTCATGGTCTACCTCTACCCGCTGCAGTGGCAACACACCTTCGTGCCCATCCTGTCGGGCCAGATGCTGGATTTTGTCATGGCTCCTACGTCTTTTCTCATGGGCTGCCACCTCGACCACTTTGAAGAAGTCAGCAAGGTTAGGTATAGAACACTTGATGTGAAGGATTAAATTCCTGAGCGTATTGTGAGAATGACGGGAAGTGGCTTTTGAAAGTGCTTAGTGCCTGCTGAGCACAAGGCCCTGGTTTCATCCCCAGTATCCAAAGCAAAAACAAAAACAGGAAAAAAGAAAGTGTTGTGTATGAGGGCAGAGTACACTGTGCTGAGGAGAGATCACTTCTGTTCTTAAGTGCTTGTTGTGTACCAGGCCCTATGCTGAGCACATGACGTATGCCAGCTCCCCTGCCCTAGTTGATCTTGGGGTGTGTTCAAGACTACAGTGTTGTAAGTCCTGGAGCTTGTGGGTCTTCATAGGCCACTCAGATTCAGGTAGCTCAGTGGACCCTAGCAGACTCAGTGAGGAGAATGCAGATGTTGGAGTCCCTGAAACCTAAGTTCAAGTCAGCCTCTGCTGCTTAACTTGTTTATAATCTTGTGTACTTACTTGGTCTTACCCAATTTGATTCCTTGTCTGTGAAATGCAACAAGGACTTGTCTGAGTAGACTTGGAGCTGAGGAACATTCTGTGTCCCATATGGTGCTGGGCACCTGCCTGGGGTTTGGTAGGTGGCACCTCCATTGTTATTGCTGCATACTTTCTAGTTTTTTTTTTTTAATTCAGTTTTTGTGGTTTGTTGCTGTTACAGACTTTGTTCCTAGAAAACTGCAAGTCCACACAGTCTGTTCCTTATGTGTTAGAAGGGCTCATGACCTTGCTGAATTTAGTGGCTTTTTACTGTCATATGGCTGACCCACAACAAAGCCCCGAACTTCTTTTTCTAGTTGTGAAAGGATCTCGAATTTGCCAACCTCATTCTTCGGGTGAGAATGAAGTGAACAATTGAATAGTGGCTGGCAGACATTAAGTGCTTAGTAACTGTTATGCTGATTGGAGATAGCATATGTAAATGGTGATCCGTCCCAGATATATAAATATCGTGACAATACTAACATGCAGCGTGCAGACTGGGTTTGGTTTTAATAAATATTTCTTTTGGCCAGGTGTGGTAGCACATATCTGTAATCTTAGGTACTCAGCAGCCTGAGCCAGGAGGATTGCAAGTTCAAGGCCAGCCTGGTCAACTTAGTGAGAACTTGTTTCAACATAAAATTTTAAAAATAGCTGGGGATGTAGCTCAGAGGTAGAGTCCTTGCTTAGCACAAACTATGTTTCAATCCCAAGTACTGTAAAAACAAACAAAAACCCCAAACAAAAAACAGAAGCAGCTTTAATGTGATACAATTTTTATGCTACAAAATTTACCTGGTTACTTTGCCTATTCTATACATTTCCTCTAAGTGGACTGAATTCAATAGGAATCTGGCTTCTTCTACTTAGCACCACAGTTTCTGAGGTTCATCCATATTGTAATGTCTATCCCAACTGTATTGCCAAACAAGATTCCCCTGCGTGGTTTTGCCATCCTGTGGTACAGTTGACAGACAGCCATCAGCTTGGTGACAGCCAATTGCTGTTTGGGTTGTTTTCTCCTTTTGGCTCTTACAAATGATGCTGCTGGAAACATTCTTGTACAAGTTCTTGTGTGGACTTAGTTTTGCATTTCTCTTGGGTAGAAATGAAATGAGCAGAATTGCTAGGTCCTGTGGTCACTGTGTCTACTCATTTGAGAGCTGCCAGACTGTTCAGCAATGCGACCACCTCATTTTACATTCCCACCAGTGGGCAGGAAGTTCCAGTTTTTCTGCATCCTTGGCAGCACTTATTATCACCTGTCTTTTTGATTTCAGCTCTCCTGGCGGGTGGGAACTGGAGGCTCACTGTGGTTTACCTGTGCATTTATTTCCCAGTGACTAATGATGTGAAGCATCTTTTCATGTGTTTACTGGCAGCTCTACAGGGTAGGTTTATGTTTCACTTTTTTCTTATTCTAATTTTATTTTATTTTAAAAAATTTTTCTTAGTACATGTTTGCACTACATAATGTTTACATTCCTTGTGTGGAGTTGGTGCATGTATATAACACATCCCGATTCCTTTTTTCATCCCCTTTTTCTTCTCTCCCTACACCTCCCTGTGTCTCTTGATCCCCTTCCTGTTTGAGAAAGTTCTATCTCCTTGCTTCCTATCTTTTATTTTGCTCTTTATTTATAATTTGGGTTTCTAATATAAGAAAAGCCATGCAATATTTAAACTTGTGTATTTGATTCATTTCACTTAACATTATGGTCCCAAGTGCATCCATTTTCCTACAAATGACTCAAGTTTATGTTTTTTTATGGTGGAGTAGTATGCCATTGTGTATAAATACCACATTTTCTTTTTCCATTCATCTGTTAATGGACATATAGGCTGCTTTCAAGATTTACCTATGAATTATGAATTATGCTACTATAAACATGGGTATGCATGTATCACTATAATGTGATGTCTTTAACTCTTTCAGGAAGATACCTGGAAAGGGAATAGCTGGATCAAATGGAGTTTCTAGTTTTAGTTTTTTGAGGAATCTCCATACTGATTTCCATAGTGGTTATACCAGTTTGTATTCCTACCAACAGTGTAGAAGGGTTCCTTTTCCCCCACTGCCTCACCAGCACTTGTTATTTGATTTCTTGATGATGGCTATTCTTTCTGGGTAAGAAGGAAACTTAGTATTGCCTTGATTTGTATTTCCCTAATGGCCAGCAATGTTGAACATTTCTTCATATATTTATGGGTCATTTGTACTTCTTGTGGTGTCTATTCATTTCACTTGCTGATTTTTTGATTGGGCCTTTTATTTTTTAGGGGGAGTCTAACTTTTTTTTCTGTCTATTTTCTAGATCAGTGAGGGTGCACCTTTTAGGGTTTCAGTGATACAGACTGCCTGTTGCTGCATGTGTGCCATCGGTTCACCACCACTGTTCTAGATATTATCCCTCTCTCTGAGGAATGACTGGCAAAAGTTTTTCCCTATTCTGTAGGTTGTGTCTTCACTCTGTTGGTTGTTTCTTTTGCTGTGCAGAAGCTTTATGATCCCATTTCTTTATTCTTGATACTATTTCCTGTAGAACAAGGGTTTCATTCAGAAAGTGCTTGCCTATGCCTGTGACTTCAAGAGTTTCACCTATTTCATCTTCCAGCAGGTTAAGTGTTTCTGTTTTAACATTTAGTTTTTTGATATAAGTTTATTATATTCCATTTTAATATAAGTTCATTACATGGTGTAAAATATGGATCTAGATTCAATCTTCTACATGTGAATAGTCAGTTTCCCCAGTACCCTTTATTAAAGAAGCTGTCTCTCCTCCAGTATATGTTTTTTAGCCCCTTTGTCAAAGATCAAATAGTTCAATGTGTTTAGGGTTGTGTCTGGATCCTCTTTTTCAGGTTTGTTGATCCTCATATCTGCTTTTGTGCCAGCACCTTGCTGTTTTTATCACTGTAGGTTTGTAATATAACTTCAAGTCTGGGATTGTGATGCCTCCTGCTTTGCTCTTATTACCCAGGACTGCTTCTGCTATTCTGTGTCACTTCTGGATCCATGTGAATTTTAGGATTTTTTTTCCAGTTCTGTGAAGAATGCCGTTGGTAATCTAGATGTTTAACTTTTTATTTTGAAGATTTTAAGTATACACAAAAACTGAAAGAAGAATACAGTGGATGCCAGTGTGCCTTGCCATCTTCTGCAGCCTGATGCTGGCCTATTGTAGACCCTGTGTCTCCCACAGCCTCCTTTCCTGGAGGTTTAATAAGTTCACAATGGGGCCGTAATTGGTATGACTTACTGCTGGCTGATTCTGAGATACTGGTGGTATGTGCATGACTGACCCATCAGGCGGCATGGGACAATCCCATCAGGTGATACAAGCCAACTAATGGGGCTGTCATGTGTGTATCACTGGTGGTTCAAGTCTATGGGAAGTATTAAAACAAATCTCCAGACACTTGGTTAAGTGTCTAGCAAGGTGGGAGACACTATGTTGGATCTCGTCCCTTCTGTGAAAGGGCAGCCATTCTTTCTGTGTCCTTCTACAGCCAGTGTGATTCACTAGGGGAAAAACACACTTTTGGAAAAGGCCAGTCAGGGATCTGTGGAAGAACGGAAAGGCATCACCCAGTGTACCTCTTGGACAAGAAAAAAATAGGCCGTGCTCTGAAGTTTAAAGTTGTTTTCCTTTTTAAGTCATCGGGGAAAAAACCATCTTGTTCCAGGTTCTTCAGGAGGGAAACTTTTTTGGCATGTTTACTTAACAATTCCAGTCAGCACTCATGCAGGAAACTTGCTTTGTGAATTTTCTGTGCTGGGAGATTCCAGGAGCCGAAGTTACTCCTAACTGAAAGCATTTTGAGTTTATTTGCATGTTTGTGTTGCTGACTAGTAGTGGGACCTGCAGAAGGAGCTGGGGGTGATCCTGTACCAAGGCCTGGCATTGACTCTTTCAGAGGGTACTATGTGCCTGCTTACTGAACACTGTTTGCCTTGTGAGGCTCCAGGCCAAGAGGATACTAGTGTTTGCACATAGTATTTATTTGTCACCTGGAATGAGGTAGGGCTCAGGATGAAAGGCAGGAGTGGTGCCTTCAGAGAGATTCAGCATTACATTCTGGAGTCTGCAGTCCCAGAACTCTAGTGAAGTACCCATTCTGTGTATATTTTGGCATGGATAAGATTATACAAATAACCCATGTGCATATTTAAGAAATTCTGTATGTGTGTAGTCACTTAACCCAGGACCTTAGGTGGCAGAGCTGGCTGGGCATTGAGTGCTGGTGTTGTACTCAGTGGAAGTCTGAAATATCCCCCCAGGACACCATGAAGTAGTACAATGCAGTATTTATGTCATGGTCAATGAAAACTTGACACCATGTGTTGGAATCTTGACTTAAAGAGGAAAACATCTGGTCCATTCCTACAGTGGACTATTCAACTTGAACAGGAGGAGGAACTCTGACCTGTGCTGCAATACAGATGTATTGTAGCAGGAGACACTTTGCTAAGTGATACAACCCAGTAACAAGACAAATACTGTATGATTCCACTTACGTGGGGTCCTTAAATGAGTCAAAATAGAGGAGAGAGAAAGTAGCATAGTGGGTGGCAGGGGCTAAAGGGAAGAGGGAATGGGGAGTTAATGTTAGTGGGTATATCGTTAAAGTTTAGGAGCAAGAGAATGTTTTGGAGCTGGATTGATGTGAAGGTTGCACAATTATGTGAATCTAATTAACAGTCTTGAGCTGTACACTCAAAACTGGTGAAGAGACTGGGGATATAGCTCAGCAGTACAGCACCTACCTGACAAGCACAAGGTCCTGAGTTCAATTCCCAGTACCAAAACAAAACAAAACAAACAAACTGATGAAGATGGTAAATAGTATGTTAGTATATTTTACTATAATAATGAAAAATAAGAGAAAGACACATTTAATCAGATTTATCTCATTGATATAACTCATGGTATAGTCTACATTTTTTGTAGAGATAATATAAAGATTTAGGTGCATATTAATTTTTGGCACTGCTGGGGATCTTTTGTCAGAATAATTTAAACAGCAGTACTATCCTAGGGAATGCAGAATACATTTGTGTGTTTTTAAAGGTGTATACAAATTCAAAGATTCTTACATCAATCTTTGTTTTGCAGGAAGCCGATGATTTAATTCTCATAGATATTGATCATGGTAGCATCACCTGCTCTAAGTCCGCAGACAATGACATGGACATCCCTGACATCCCTCTCCTGGTGGCAGAGATGTTTATTCGGAGGTAACAGGAAGTATTATGTGTTTGAGAACATCTTTGTTTAAATTCTGTTTGCTACTTTGTCTTTTTCTAATTTTATATCATTGATAGGTGTTTCATATATTTAGGGTTTAGAAAGTCTTTGTAAATATTTTTAAAGAAAAGGGATTTGGGGCCGGGGGTTTAGCTTAGTGGCACAAGCGCCTGCCTGGCAAGCGTGAGGTTATGAGTTCGATTCCCGGTACCAAAAAAAATTAAAAATTAAAAAATAAAGAAAAGGGATTTATCAGTATTCCAGTTCTGTCTAAAAACTAACTGTGGCTCAGCAGTCTGGGGACAGTCACTTCCCCTGTTCTCCTGATCCTCGGTCCTGTGCCTCAGGGCCCTGTGCTGTTATCTCTTGTTCTTTCACTAGCTATGTGTTAAATACCCATTAAGTGTTGGAATTGGGCAGGACTGCACAGCAGTGACAGAACAGTGGTAGCCCTACATTGGGGTACTTAGTCCAAGGGACCTTGTGAGTGCAACCTCCTCTCATCTCCCCTGGCAATCTATTTGTGCTCTTACTTTTTCAAACCTTGTTTTGCAGCTATTTACACTTTCTTTCATCTCTTTCCTGAAATTTTTTTTTTTTTGTACTGGGAATTGAACTCACAACCTTGCACTTTGTTAGTCAGGTGCTTGTGCTGCTGAGCTATCCCTCCAGCCCCTGTCTTTCATCTTTTTTCCTAAGCTTCATTGGCCTAGAGCAGGTATTAGCAAACTTCTTCCAAAAAGGGCCATAACATATTTTAGGTTTAGGGCCCTGTGGTCTCTGCTGTGGTATAGAAGCTGGGCAGGACTTTGCTCCTGAGCAGTGGAGGGAGATTAATGACCAGGTGTCAGGCTGTAGCCCAGGGGATGTCAGCCTGGGGTGGACAGCAGCACTGCCCTCTCTTGGGGTTGCTTGTGCAGCACCTTTTTCCTGCAAGTTTTTGAAAAAAAAAAAAAAAAAAAGTGTAGTAGGAGAGCTCCTGCTTGTCCATCCTCATGGCCTGGGGGTCCAACTACTGTCAGACCTTGTGTGTGAGTCATAAAAATGATACTCAGTTCCTTTTAGGCTTTTGGCAGGCAGCCTAGCCATAGTGGTACTTGCTGACCCTGGGGGACAACTGTATGTAGGATAGTCATCCGCACCTTGTCTTTTGTCGGGCGATCAGAAGCCCTAGAGCTGAAAGCTGGGAGTGTAGGAAGGAGGAGGGCAGTTTGTCCTGGCCTCCCTCTGTGGGTTTTCTCACACCTGACTCTCTGTGTGTAATTTATTCCTTCTACCCAGATGGTTTTTGAAAAGTACAGGTTTTGAAATCTGAAATGCTCAAAATCCAAAACATTTGAGTCCTGACATGATGATACAAGTGGGAAGTTCTGCCCCTGCCCTCTTGTGATGCATCAAAATTGAAACAGTTTCCTTGAAATACTGTACAGACTGGCCTTCAGTGTGTGTGTACAGGAAATATATGGAACATAAGTGAATTTCATGTTTGGGCTTGGGCTTAATCCCTAACATATCTTACTATGTATGTGTAAGTATTCCAAAATCTGAAATCTGGAAGACTTATGGTCCTGAGCTGTTTTTTCATTTGTGTGTTTATAGTGTTGGAGATCAAATCCAGGGCCTCATGCATCCTAGGCAAGCACTGTACCACTGAGCTACATTCCCAGCTGCAAGCATTTTGGATAAGAGATACTCAATCTGTACATAGGAGTACCACACTTTTTATTTTTCCTTCCATCTAAGGAAACTTAAAAGCCCCCAAAGGCCCCAAGCAGCAGTTATGATAAAAATGCAGGGGAAGAGGTCGGGGAGAGGGAGGCAGTGTGTCCTCCCTTGCAGTGGGGGTGCAAGGTCACAGGGCTCTCTTCTTCCTGCAGCTGTGGGCAGTTTGTGCAAGGTGTTCCATTGGAATTTGGATCTTTGTGAACTTGGAAGGCAAAACTTGTGTCCTCTTTGTCCTTTCAGATAGTCAGAAGCTGCTTCCCTTAACTTTCAGAGTCATTCTAGAATTGCCCTCTGCCAGCTTCTCAGGTGTTTGTTTTACCGTCTGCATTGCTAGGGTTCCAGAATACAAATGCACATGGTGCACAGGTTGGAAACAGGGTACATGATGTGTGGTGTCTCATATAGGCTCATCGTGAGGACTTTGTTTATAAACATGAACCAACCTGTGTGCTGTCCGTGATGCATCTGTCTGACCCAAGCCTTTGAGCCCACGAGCCAGGTTGCAGTGTAGTCTCCCCACCGGGTCCTGGGGTGTGGTGTGTATCTGCACCTGGGCGTTTGACCAGGAGGGACAGGGGGCAGTGGCCTTTCTTCCCCAGCTTCCCTGGGAAGCCCTTGGCTCCTAGTTGTTTTCTCTACCCTTCTGTCTTCATTACTTTTCATCACAAGTTTGCATTTGTCCGACCTTCTTGGAGGGTGGGTCAGGGATCCAGCATAGAACTCTGCTGGGTTAGTGTATTGATGGGAGGGACTGACTGCATTCTGGGGGTACAGGACGTGGGCAACCTTCTCCCCCAATTGACCTTGTACGAGGGAGGACGAGGATTCCCGCAAACTTGATGCAGGGAGGTTGGTCACATGTCCTTCCCTACTGTGCTGTCCGTCCTATGATCTGCTGGATCACAGTTGGCTTGGTGCTGACAAACAATGACATGGCAGTTGTCTGATCAGTTGGGCCAGCCAGGACTGCAGATGCCCTCAGCAGCAGCTTCCCAGTACATCAGTAGTGGCTCCAGAGCCTCCTGCTGACCACTTGGCCCCTGCCTCACAGCTTTTCCCTGGCTTGGAGCCACACTGGCCTGGCAAGCCTACCATGCCCACAGTAGGGCTTTTGGTGACCATGAACCCTTTCTCTACTACTCCCATCTGCTCCTACTACTTGTGTCTTGCTTTTCATATTTCAGGTTCGAGGTCATCTCCTGGGAGAACTTATCTCTGCCCAGTGTTTCTCCATGTGCACCCCATGACCCTGTTTGAATTCTCTGCCTGACCACCCCATTGTTTCTTGTTTTGTAGTTAATTTATCTGTTTTTCTGTTTTTTCCCCCTTGAATGTAAGCTCAACACAGGCAGGGGCTTTGCCTCAGTCAGCATCCAGAGCCAGGCCTAGTACATAGTAGGTCCTTAAGGAATATTTGTGGAATAAATATGT
>RJWT010016334.1:0-19925 GCA_004365215.1 Cuniculus paca | reverse complement strand
TCCTCTCCTCTCCCCCCTCCCCCTTCTGCTCCTCCTTCCTCTCCTTCCCTCTTTCCTCTCCTCTCCCCCACCTTCCCCTCTTGTAGCTGTAACCCACAGTTCCTTCTGGCTCACAGACCTCACAGAACTGAAATGCTTAAGGAAAGATGAGTTTGAATACCTCAGTGTGGGCTTCAGGCCTAGCTCCTCAAGGGTCTTCAGTGACATTGCCAGGACTCAGGGTCCCTCTGCATCCTGAGCAGGCAGGAGGCCACAGGGAAGGCTGTAGCTGCTGGGCCTGGAGCCCACTCCTGAGTGATAGCCAGGGCAGGCCGAGTTGCAGGCACAGGATAGATGAGGGGGCTGTCCCAAGGTCCAGGAGCCCAGTGGATGCATGGCTCCCTGCTGAGTCTCTCAGTTAAACTTCTAAACTGCTCACATTGACACCACGTATCAACCATAACACAACCAAACTGACTACCTGAGCCTCCTGTCTTTCCTTGGGCACAGAGACAGCAGGGCACCAGCTGTCACCACGCATCTCCCAGAGCCACCCTGGCCTGCCGACACCCTGAACTCACCCATGCCCGGTGACAGGAGGCAGGTGGCGAGCAGCAGGGGGCGCTATCACTGAGTCGTGCCCACCAGGACCACCAGCACAGGTCCTGCTCCTGCAAGACAGTGGTCAATGAGAGGCACCCAGCAACTGTGCTCCAGCATCTGCCCTGTCCCCAGCTGCACAAAGTCTGGGTTCCCCACAGCGCTCCCTCCATACAGCAGTCCTGCCCCTGACTACCTTCCACCCCACTGCACCCAACCCAGCTGCGGGAGGCATTTTCCACAAAAAGCTGGCACTGTTTCTGTCCTAACCTTGCTCAAGACCCCGCTGCAGCTCCCTGTTCCTCCCCAGCATCAGCTCTGAAGCCCCTCCTGGGGACCGAAGGCCTCTCAAGCACCAGGTTCTGCTGGGCTTCAGGCTGTCCAAGGGTCCCAGCATCATCACCGGTGCTGCGGGAGAGGCAGAGAGTGGGCAACCATGAGAGGCCGGCAGCCCCAGGAGTGCGGGCGGCTGCAGTTACTGGGCCCGTCCACACATCCTACAGAGGGCCCAAGCCCTGCTCTCCAAGGTCTGGCCCAGCCATGCGCAGGGGCATCTGCTCTCCAGGGATAAAGTGTGGACAGGCAGCATCTGCACCGCTATGTGGTCACTGTTGAAGAAGGACAGAGACCTCAGACATTGCCTGAGACCAGCAGGACAGAGCCCCAGGTCCCCACTGTCCTTAAGGGGTATGAGTGGCTGATGCAAGTGCCCAGGTAGCCTGCCCGGTTGGTGGTGAAAAGATGTCTCCCAGCTTCTTCAGATCATACCCAGTCCCATTAGCACCGCTGGCCTTTAAAAGTCGTTCTCATCACAGGTGGAGACAGCTACAGCTGGCCTTGCGGTGGGCAGCAGGGTCAGTTTGTCCACCTCTGCAGACACCTGTCAAGGCCTGCGGCATCCCAACGGTCGCAATTGAGAGTTGCCGTTGGCACCTTACGGGTGAAGGCTGGGATGCTGAGAGCGTGGCCCCAGTGTGCAGGGTGAGAACTGGGTGCACCTTCACTGCCCCAGCCATCTCCGAACCTCACCACAACCCTGCCACTGACACCACTGTGCAAGAGGGACAGCTTGGGCTCAGAGCAGCTAAGGGCCATGTCCACATTGGCCAGCTAATCATAACCAGGGCATGGATGTCCTCCCTGTCCTTCTGCAGGAGGGGTTCCAGCAGGCTCCATGTCTGTGGGACCCCACTGAGGACAACTGGGTGCCCAGGACGCTCCTGGAGTCCTAAGCCTCCTCTGCTTCCTGCTCCCCTTCAGGTCAAGGTGCAGAGGAGGGAGGAAAGCATGCTGGGGACTCTCCAGCGACCTCCATGCAGTGGAGGACACTAACAGTCCCCAGGACACCTTTGTGGGGTAAATACTGACCCATCAGGAGCTAAAGCCCAGGCCCCCCGAGGCCTCCCCAGGCCAAGGTTGCAGTGGGAGGGCAGGGAGTGATGGCAAGGGAGCCAAGCCTCACAGAGGACCAGGTAGGGTCCAATCAGTCTCCACAAGGCACCATCCCATGAGTGGCAGAGGCAGGAGCATCTCAGCAGTCAGGCAGGCAGAGGACAAGGTAGGGGTGGCTGCCAGCATGGCCCCCTTCCACAGTGCCCCCAATTCTGCCAGTGTCCCTGTCCCTGAACACGATGGCCGGCGTCCCCCAGAACCTGCCATCTCCTCTCTTTCCCGTCTCTGTTCTCCCCTCGGTCTCATCTCCACCTCCGCTGCCCCACTGGAAAGGACAGCGCTGCAGCACAGCAGAGGTGGTGGCACTGGGGGACCTGTACCTGAGCAGAAACTGGTGGAGGGAGTGAGGTTACTGCTGCATGGAGCTGACGTGTCCCCAGAAGCTAGTGTGAGAGGGTGACACAGCCTGGGGTGACCACAGCTTGAGGATAGTGGACCGGCCATGGTGGGTGGGAGCTAGGCAGACCCAAAGGGTGCTGAACCTGGGGCACAGGGAGGAGCAGATCACTGCATGAAGCAGTACAGGACCCCAGTGCAGCCCTGAGCTATGTCCTGGCCCCAAGGGCCTAGAAGCCAAAAAGCATCCGTTGGGCCAGGGACTTAGCTCAGTGACGTAAGTGCTTGCCTGGCAACCTCGAGGTCATGAGTTCAATACCCGTGGCCTGTGGGCAGCTCGCCCATGTGAGGTCATGCCTCGGTCTCCCCTCCACTCCAGCTCCGCAGGGGCTGCTGACAAAGGCAGCTGTGGGAGTCCAACCTCACCTGCAGTTAGCAGGAGCAGCAGAGGAGGCCCCTGGCCTGGGGACTGGAGGACACTGGGGGTCACCCCCAACCCAGGAGCTTGAGCCTGGCGAGGTCACCCAGTGTGTCTGCCTGCAAGACCATCTCCCTACACAAGACTCACAGAGGTGAAAAATATTCCTGTTGCCCTGGCAACCTTCTGGCTCACGGGCTCGGCCCTGTCACAAACAATGGAGGGGACTTTTTGCTTCAATGGGAAACTGCACCGCCTCAGCGATGCCTGAGCTCACTCTGTGCTGCAGGCAGACTGCAGGTGCCGGTGGTGGCCACCAGGTGGGGATCTCCACAGGGAGGACCGCAGCCCCTCACCTGGGTGCACTCTCATCATCCTTGGTCACCAGCCTCAGCTCTGTCCCTGCCATGAAGCAGGGAGCAGTGTGTGCTGGCCAGGGCCAGGGATGCCCAGGCCCCATCTCTAGATGGAGTAGAATGGGAGCAGTGACAGGGCGTCCCCTCCAGACACATGGGCCCATGACTCTCCGGGGGCGGGAGGGTAACCCCACGTGGGCTGAGATGGGGAGAGAGAGGGACAGAGGGTGGGCAGGAGAGGGTTGGACACCCCAGAGTTTGCCCTGCAGTCACAGGGCATGAGCCCAGCTCATGTCACCTTAACAACCCCACAGGAAGTCTTCGCTCCGACTCCTGCAGCTGAGGAAGCAGAGGTCCCGAGAGGTGGAATGAGGTTGCCCTGAAGCACACGCTGATCCAGAATTCACCCGTGGGCTGGTTTGCTGCAAATTTCCCCATTTGATCCTCACCAGTCCTAGGAGGCGGATTCCATTGTTCCATTCTGACAGAAAAACAGACCCATGCACGGAGGCTCAGCGGTTACACGGCCCACTCTGGGTCACAGCCCTGCCCCACGCCGTCCCACAGCCCGCAGACTGGTGCTGTGGGACCAAGGTGGGCCTGAGTGCTGAGCAGGTCCCCAGAGCTCCCCTGTGGGCCTGTCCCCAGCGCCTAGGCCAGCCCACTGCTGAAACTCCAGGGCCACGGAGAGGGACACACGAAGGCAGAGGGTGCACGGCAACAGCACCCTGGGGCCCAGGGCCCTGCTGTCCCCCTTGCTAGATACTGAGGCCTCCACAGTGAAAGCTTTTCCCGCACTGAGAAGCAGACCTCAGCACCGCACTCTGCAACCCCACTGTCATTCTCTCCCTCGTGGCATCCCCGGGAGCTGGCTTGGGGCCCTGGCCCATGTCCCGGGCTGCTCCTGGTCTTGGCCTCTGGGAAAGGCGCTGCCAAGGAGGCAGCTGAGAGGGATTCGGACAAGACGCTACGGAAGGAAGCACAGCCGGGGCCAGCTGGCCTGAGCCCCCAAACGTGTGCTTCAGCTGAGGTGCTTGGCAGGGACCTGGGCAGATGGTGGAAGGCCAGAAGCCTGGGCCATGAGGCCGTCCAGTGGTCCCCAGGTGCAGCAGGCCTGTCTCGCCTGGGCTTTGTACCCGAAGCCCCTCCAGGAACGCGTGCTTGATTTGGTCTCAGGATGGTCGTGTGTGAAGCCCAGTCCCAGCATGGGTCTCAGGGCTTGGCCCCCTGTCTGCCCTCAAGTTGGCCAACGAGCCCCAGGGGCCCTGCTCCCTCTGCTGATGCTCTGCCAGCCTGATGCTTGGCCACTGGCCTTTGGCTACGTGCTATGTGGTGCGACCCTGGTCATCACTGACCCACACACAGTGCTGACCTTCTCCGTTCTGGGTTTGGCCCTCAGTCACAGCACCCGCCTGTCCTCAGGGTCTCACAGGCAAGCGCATGGGCACGAAAGAGGAAATGGTGGCGGAGTGGAGGCCCTTGCGAAGAAGGGGCACGGAGTGCCAGGAGAGCAGGAAGCTGGAACCACAAGGAAACCCTCGTGGCTGGTGGATGAGAACCCCACTTTCTAGAGGAAATTGAGGGGCACGTCAGCTACTCTCTCAGGTCACCAGCCATGAAGGGCAGTCTCATGCTGACGCCTGCACATTCAGTGTGGACGCCTGCAAGACACAGTGGCACGCTGGGGGGAACGAGGGTGGGCGCCCCCATGTGGCCTCACTGACCTGTCAGGTGTCCTGAATGGTTTGCTGGGCACAAGCGCCAGCCCCCACCTTACCCTGGGCCAGGGAGGCAGGACCCTAACTGCGGCACACAGCTGCCCTGCCCTACTCCACCAGCCCTGCCCCAGTCCCTCCCTGCCCACACCCCAAAGACTTGCTCCGGCCATCAGGAAGCCCACATGCTGCTATAGCCGCCCTAGGGCTTAGAGCCAGGGCCCAGAGGTGAATCCAGGGATGCTGCCTCCTGCGTCCAGTGGCCAGGCCCGGCCCAGCTAGCCCCGGAAGGGGCGCTCCAGCTGGGTGGGCAGCCTGGGATCTGGGACTCCAACTGCTGTGCAGAGCTCACTCACAGTGTGCCAGTCGTCCCTGGGCAGGGGCCCTAGGTGGGCGGCTTCAGGCAGGACCTTGGCTTCCTGAGGAGCTATCTCCATGGGGCACCATGCTCTCTAGCACTCAGGGTAGGGAAGCCCAGGGACCAGGGTGCTTGCACAGGTGCCTACTGTGGCCCAAGCCCTGGGAGGACAGCCCTGGGCGCCCCTCCAGGTGGCCTGCATCACCCTGTGGCTGCCCCTTGTTTGGTTAGAGGTACTGCTTCCTGGGAAGATCAGTCGCTTCCAGCTCCCATCGCCACTCCTGGTCGTCAGCTCTGCTGGATCTGGGCCTTGCACTCGGCAGGTCTTCCTGAGTGGACACGTGATGGGCAGCGTGGAAGCCCATGTGTGCCAGCACCGACGAGGCAGGGGGACGTGGCGAGACACCTGGGGCTCAAGCCTGGGGGCAGTGGAGACCCTCGATCCAGGTGGCAGCTCCGGCTTCCCTGGCACCTATGCCCCTCTCCTCAGGGAGACCCAGGCAGGGAGGCTGGCTGGGAAGGCATCGGGTCAGCCACAGGACAAAGCCCTGCCAGGCAGAGCAGGTTCCAAAATAGGCCCGGCTGAAGGAGTCTGGTCACCATGGCAAAGGGAAGTTGTTCTGCAGAACCTGAAAGGCCGCCTGCCAGCCCTGCTCCTCACGAAGACCCACCCCACACCCCCAGGAGCCTGCATGGGCACCACACACTCATCACCCTCCGGGGCTGCACTCTGCAGGGGCCCCACGCAGCCCAGCTCTGCCACACAGTGGAGGGAGGCCTGGGTCCAAACCCCATCTCCAAGCCCAGCCCCCGGCACCTCCTTCTCCACCTGCAGTGCTCTTGGGGTGGAGACGGGACAACCACGTGTCCTTCCCGGCCTTGGCCCGTGTGGCCCATCAACGGCTCCTCCCTGAAGGGTGGCATGAACACTTCTGGTCCTGCTTCCTCATGGACAGGCCCTGTCTGGCCTGCACACAGCAGGAAGCAATCCAGACCAGACCCGGGCACCAGAGACTCAGCTCTCCGGCCGCCAAGCAGCTGGAGCAAGAGGCAGAGCAGGAAGAGGCGCCGCCTTGGAGCCCCAGGTCTGTCCACCACAGAGGCAGCGGCACTGCCCTGGTGGCAGGGGCAAGCGTTGCCACACAGGACATCTAGTGACCCCATCCCACACTGTGAAGAGGGCTATGGGCCCACAAGATCCTAGGAAGCGGCTTAACGACCAGGACCCACACTGCCCTGCGAGCCAGGTGCCAGGGACCCTGTGCTTGTCCTCCCTGGGCCCACCCAGCCCTACCCAGACTCATCCCCATGTGCAGCCTGGGCCAGGGACATGCTGGCACCTGCATGAGCTGCAGGACGGCAAGGACAGGGAGGCACGGGGCTCCCAGCCTCTGCACACGGCTGCACACTGAAGAGCATGACTTGATTAGAGGCAGCCTCACAGCCGGTCCCAGCTGGCCCTTTGGGGCCCCAGGCTGCCTCTTGGCTGGGGGAGCCGGGCCAGCCCCACCCCTGCTCTTCCCCCTGCCCGGTCTCACCTGTCACCTGGGTTGTCAGACCTGTCCCCACTTTACCCCAGAAGGGCACAAAGGTCACGATGAGGCAGGACGAAACAGCCTTGCTTCCTGGCCAGTGCACTGCACTTCGGTGAACTCCAGCCCAGAGAAAATGAGCGTGGGAGGGTGAAAGGTTCAAGGCCAGGTTGTAGCCAGTGGAGAAGAGGGACTCTGCTGTCCTCAGGGAGGGGAGGGTGGAGGCCCAGAGAGAGGAGCCAGGGGAGGCAGGGTGGCATCTGTTGCTGGATGACAAAGTCCCCACAATTTAGTTTCAGATGGCAAATAGCCAGGCTGGGAGTGGTGGCACACACCTGGAGTCCCAGCACTGAGGCTGATGCGGGAGGATCGCCATGAGCTTGAGGCCAGCCTGGGCTACAGAGTAAGACTCGGTCTCAAAAAGCAAAAAAAAATTTAAAAATCCAGCAAACAGCCAGTCTCCCGGGTCCCACTTTAGCTTGAGTCCCTGGCTCAGGGTCTCCCACAAAATTCCAATGGGGCTTCAGTTCCCCCATCCCCCCCGAGGCTGGGCAGGGACCCATGCGCTGGCAGCTCACTCCAGAAGGGGAAATGGAGACAGGAAGGAGAGGGAGAAAGGGAAACTGAGGGAGAGGACAGTCCTGGGGCTGCTATGCTCCCCCACACAGGGAGGGAACCACTGGGGCTTAAGGAGCCACCTTGGTCCCTGCCTCAGTGGACAGGGGAGACCAGGAGGCTGTGGAAAAGGTGTGCCCAGGGCCTCATGCGCTGGCCGGTGTGGCTCAAGGCTGGTTGGCTAGGAGGTGGGGGTGGCAGGAGAGGCATCACTGGAAGGTGCTTTCCCCTCCCTGCTCCTCCGGACCCCCAAGCGCCCCAAGCTGGCCTCGCAGCTCTCCTCCCAGGCCCTTCCCCTGCGTCCTGCCTATGAACCTCTCCTTCAATCTGTGGGCATGGGGCACCCTCCCTCAGCCCATGCATTAGGCCTTTGGGCTCCTCCTCTTGGAGGACCAGGGTGCTGGATCCCAGCCGGGGCTCAGCCTGCCAAAGACCCTTCCCAGCTGGCCCTGGCCGTTTTCCCTCACCAGCCATCTCTGTCCTTGTGGAGCCCACAGCCCAAGGAGCTGGACTGGGCTGGGCACGGCCTAGGTGGACAGCAGGGTCGCACACCAGGCAGAGGCTTCTGGACTGAGCTGCACTCCACCCCCAACCCAGTTGCTGAGCACTTTCCTGTGGGGGCTGAGAGCAGAGCTGTCAGAACAGCACCCTGGCTCCCAAGCACTTACATAACCAAGCTGCCGCCCCCACTCCCGTGCCCTGCGCTCCATCGGAGCCCACACCAGGCCGGTGGGAGGCCCCACCACCCCAAAGCAGCCCTCACCAGCCAGACCTCCCTGCCGGCCCTCCCCACACGGCTCTCTTCCAGACGTCCGGGAATCACGGGCTGCTTGGCACCTTGGGTTGAAGACACCAGCAATAGCAACAGACAGGTTTGTGGAGCGTCCCAGGCACTCCTCCAGGGGCTCACCGCACCCCCACAGCAGGTCACCTCAACCTGCCTCGGTGATGTCCTGCATCCCATCATGGACAGACGGGAGGACGCTGCCACAGCATGTCCCTGGGAGGAACCGATGTGGGTCAGACCCACCCATCAGAATATGTCCCCTCTTCTGACCCCTACAGGGTCAGGGAGGCAAAGGCATCGTCCCAGTCCCCTTCCACAACCCCAGTCAGGACACACGAGCCCAAGCTGAGTGACAAGTGGCACCAACAGCCAGGGTCTGGGCCTCACTCCTCATGCCAGGCAGCCGAGGAAACTGACCCAGTCATGAAGGCGACCAACCACTCTGCGGGCTTCCCTGGTGCCAGGGACCCTTAGTGGCCAAGGAGGGGGACCGTATTTTAGCCAAAGGTGCCAGTAACCCACAGGACCCGCTCACAAACTCTCCCACAGGCCTGCTGCCAGAGACAGGAGGAAAAGCAGCAGGAAACTGCACCCAGCCTGATGGGACTGGGGACAGAGCAGGGGCTGGCCAGCACTGCAGCCACAGTGACCAGAGACAGCTGCAAGAGGCCACGCCACGAGAAGCAGTTGTCACACCCAGGACTTCTGGTCGGGGCCTCTGTCCTCCCTCAGGGCCTGGCCATGGAGCCTACATCTCCTGGGACCCCACACCCCTGCACCCAACTCTTGAAACAAACAATGTGGTCTCCAGAGCAGCAGGGCCTGCCTGAAGGGGGCAGCGGGGAGCAAGCCCACAGAGATCCCCCCCCAGTGCCACCGGCCCTGCTTGGGGGCACACCAGGCTGTGGAGGGGAGCAGAGAACAATCTCAAAGTTGCCACAACCGCCGGGCGTGGTGGCTCACACCTGTAATCCCAGCACTCGGGAGGCTGAGACAGGCGGATCGTTGTGAGTTTGAGACCAGCCTGGGCTACAAAGTGAGCTCAAGGCCAGCCTGAACGGCATAGTGAGACCCTGTCTCAAAAACATGGGCCAGGGATCTAGCTCAGCAGCCTAAGTGCCTGCCTAGCAAGCGCAAGGTTGTGAGTTCAATCCCCAGTGCCACGCAAAAAAAAAAAAAAAAAAGTTGCCACAACCATCACAAGGCCAGGAAACCAGGCAGGGGGGACTCCTTGAACCCTAAGACCCCGGAGTCTTCATCAGAGGACTCAAGAACCTGTCACTTAGTGGCTGTCAGTGAGGAAAACTGCAGGGCTAGGCAGGGGCAGGCAAGGCCCCCCGCACTGCTGTTTTTACCAAGGCAGTAAGATGCATGCACACATCTGCACAAACTCATTCGCAGCCCTCACAACCGGTCACGGCCCCTGCATGGAGCCATGGCTCAGCTGCACTTGCAGCTGTGACAACCTGGCTGTGCCTGTCTCCCCATCTGTCAGGAGGGGAGGCTTGCTGCCCCAGAATATGCTAATGACTGGCTGAATGTTGGCCACACCCCCACGGCCTAGCAGAGCCAGCAGAGAACCCCAGGCTGAGCCAGGGCATTTTTCGGGACTTGGCCGAGGCCCTCGTTAGCGGCATCTGGTGTCTGGCGCCCCCTCGTGGGCACTGTCCTCCATACACCCCCAGAACCCCTTTACAACCAAGTCCCGCTGGGATTTTGTCATTTTGGTTTAGGTTTTTTTTTTTTTTTTTTTTGCGGCACCGGGGATTGAACTCACAACCTTGCACTTGCCAGGCAGGCGCTTAGGCTGCTGAGCTAGATCCCCGGTCCCTTGGTTTTTTTTTTTTAGACAAGTCTCACTACACAGTTCGGGCTGGCCTTGAACTCACTGTACTCTAGGATAGCCTCGAACTCAGCAATCCTCCTGCCTCAGCCTACTGAGGGCTGGGATTACAGGCATGTGCCACCACACTGGGGCTGCTGCTGGAGTTTGAGAATCTAGCCGAGGGCCAGGAAGGAGGGTTTCTGGGGGGGGTCAGCACATGGTGGCTGACCTCACTAGAAATGGAGTGCAGGGAACACTGTCCCAAATCCAGGGCCTGCCCCAGGGCCCCTAGCCCAACCCCACTCCCAGGAGCTGGCTCCCGCAGAGAACAGGCTTCCCCGGCTTTCCTCCCCTTGACCCCACAGGGCCAAGACAGGTCAGTGAGGCCTCCCCACGAAACTCAGGCCCTGTGATGTTCCTGCTGCCCCACTCTACCACTGCTTGCCTGTCACCTCCACCCAGCCTTGAGTGCTTTCCCTTCTCCCAGTGTGAGGAAAAGGAACCACTCACTACAGTGCATGGGAGGGACGCAGCCAGCACTCTGCCTGAGCCTGCCGCCACTTAGGCCGCCCAGCGCTGTGTAGGGTCTGCCCACCTCCCATGGCCTGTGCCAGTGCGCTGGCCTCCTCTGGCCCCCGTCTGCAATGCGGCCGTGCAGATGCACTGCAATGCCTGGGGAGTGAGACAAAGGGGCTGAGGGGCACAAGGGACACAGGGAACCCGACCTTCTAAGGCGTCCTCTCAGGGCCAAGGGCTGACTGGGCCCTGGGCCCGGAGGACTCCTCTCAGTCCATCCTCCCCTCTCCAGAGCAGCATGTGGCTGGAGAGGGGTGCCGGGCACAGGGGCCTGCAGCTGGCCTGCCCAGGCTAGGACCCCACCCTCCCTGCCCTGGCCACTGCATCCCCAGGCCCCACACGCCCTCCCCCTCCAGGGCCACGCACTGCTGTACCCCACACAGGAGACCCCAAGGCTGAGACAGACAAGATGCAAGGCCCACGGGAGCCAGAAACACCTCCTGACAGAGGCACAGGCTCTCACCAGACAAGTGAGCACCAAGGCAGGCAGGAAGCTCTGAGCAGTGGGCCGTTCAGCACACTTGGGATGAACACTGCCCACACGGCCGTGCTGGGACACAGCCCTGCTTCACGCTCCTCCGGGGTCTTTCTCTTTTAAGACAAGTTCTCACTGTGTAAGTTCAGCTGACCTCGAACTCACGGCAATCCTGCCTCAGCCTCCTGAGTGCAGGGATTACAGGTGTGCTGGTTTTCCTTTTTGAAGACTACCTACTGTGGGCTGGGGATGTAGCTCAGCAGCACAAGTACCTGCCTGCCAAGTGCAAAGTCCTGAGTTCAATTCCCAGTACCCAAAAAATAAAGACAATTAGCCAGGCCTGGTGGCACATTCCTGTAATCCCAGCACTCGAGAGCCTGAGGCAGGAGGATCATTGTGAGTTTGAGACCAGCCTGGGCTACAAAGTGAGCCCAAGCCAGCCTGAACAGCATAGTGAGACCCTGTCTCAAAAAGATAAGGGCTGGAAATTTAGCTCAATGGTACAAGCACCTGCCTGCCAAGCGTGAAGTCTTTGAGTTCAATTCCCAGTGCCACAAAATAAAGAAAGAAAATAAAAATAAAGAAAGCGGGGTGTACACCTATAATCCCAGCACTTGGGAGGCTGAGGCAGGAGGATCATTTCCAGTTTGAGATCAGCCTGGGTTACAAAGTGAGCTCAAGACTAGCCCAAACTGCATAGCAAGACCCTGTCTCAAAAACACAAAAATAAATAAATAAGAAAGAAAGAAAGAAAGAAAGAAAGAAAGAAAGAAAGAAAGAAAGAAAGAAAAGAAAGACTACCTGTTGAAAGCTGATGGGATTTAACGTTTCCGAATTCAGGTTTTAAGACTGCATTTCTAAATGTCAAATATTTTATTTTGCTGGCTTTTTCTTAATTTCACAAATTCTACATTTCCAAAAACAAAATACAAACTCAGCCTAGACTTACGCATCTCTTTATTACAAAATGTAGTAACTGAAGCAAAACGCTGGTGGTTTTCCTCTGACCCTGGCCCTCCTGGGCTCAGGACAGGACCCGGTCAGCCCCAAGTGCCTCCGCCCCAGGGCCACACAGCTTTGGGGTGCTCTGCATGCCTGCAAGGAGGAGGTGGCAAGAGTCCTGGCCCTCTGCTTTAAGGCCCCCGGAACCTGTGTCCCTAGACACCAAAAAGCCACCCAAATGTCGCTGTGTCCTACTGACCCCCCCTGCCGCAGGGCCCCTCGCTGAGCTGTCAAGGACCCTTGGTGCCATGCTCAAGGCAGGGACCAAGCCTGCTGCCCACAGATTCGGACACCAAGGCACAAGAAAGCATGGGGAGACTCTGCACTGCGTGTTCAGGGGTTGGGGGCCTGTCCCACACTCTCGGCTGCGAGCACCAGCTGCGCCCCCACCGGCCCTGCACAGGAGCATGAGGAGGCTACAGCCCCTGTTCCTGCCCCACACCCGCCCTGCCATAGGTGACAGGTGGGGACAGTTCCAACACAGCATTCTCTACCATGGAGACTCCAAGGCGCACATCCCAGCGTGCAGAGGCGGCGAGCAGCGTGGTGGGAAGGAAGGCAGCACGGGCACCCTCACTTGAGGCGGTAGAGGACCTTGCGCTGCAGGCGGTGCTGGACCTCGCCGCGGCGCAGCATGAGCTGTAGCACCTTGTGGACCGCGTGCTCCGGGTACTTCTGTGGGCACAGAGCACGGGGCAGATGCAGGGCTGCCCGTACCCACCCGATGAAGGTCCTGAGCGCTGTCACCGGGCAATGGCAGCACTCCACCCCACAGCCAGCACAGGACTCTCCATTCTACAGAAGAAACTGAGGCAGAGCCTAGCTGCTTGCTGGAGGTCACACAGCAGTCAGTGGCAGAGCTGGGAAGGAGCCCAGACCCCATCACTAGACTTAGGTCAGCCCTGAATGCCTAAGCTCAGTGGTTCACCCTGAACTGGGCTCAGCAACCACCGACCAGGCAGAGAGGAACAGCAGGAACTAGAAGCCAGGGAGCCCACAACTTTAAAGGTGCAGGCTTCCCAGGCACCCAGAAAGCCTCACCCTACAGAAAGTCAGACAAGGAAGGAAAGACCTGGCAAGTCTGGGGGTACAGGACACGGCTCCACCAGAATCTGGCCACCTTCCCCTCTCCCTTTCACACGACAGGGAAAAAAAATCCCTGAGCTGGGTGTGCTGGTGCACACATGGAATCCCAGCACTCTGGGAGGCTGAGCCAGGAGAAAGCCAAATTCAAGCCCAGCTTGGGTCACTCAGTGACTTAAGACCCTGTCTCACAATTGAAAAAAAAAAAAAAACACAGCTGGACTTGGTGGTGCACGCACTTACTTAGAAGGCCAAGGCAGGAGGATCACCATGAGTTCAGAGCCAGCCTGAACTAGTGAGCCCCTCTCAAAAAACCAAAAATAAAGAAGCCTGGGGACGCAGCTCAGTGCCGAAACAGGCCCTGGGTTCAGTTGCCAGTACCACCACAGCAACAACTATTCTTCTCGGCCCTGCAGGAAGCGTGCACAAGGAGGGACGGCTGCCCCCCGACCTGGGGCCACTTGCCAAGCTGAAGGATCCACCCCAGGCCTTTCCTGGGGCAAGGCCCACCTGCTTGGTGAAGTCCTGGATGATGCTGTGCTCGGACACCTGGGAGCCGATGGCAAAGCGGCGCTTGAGCTGCTTCTCGATGCGGCTCAGCATCTCCTGGTCCTCCTGGCTGGTGAAGCCCTCCACCCCTGGGGAGGGAGAGGCCAGGTCCCACACTTAGAGAAGGGACGCAGTGCCAGGGATCAGGGAGGGCAAGAAGACTCCAGCAGACGGGGAGGCAGGGACACACAGCTGGCTAGAAAGCCAAGGGAAGGGCAAGGCCTGAGAGGTGGACAACCCTACCAGGAACTGAGAGGACACACACATCTCTGAGTGACAGTCACCAACAAGCAGCTCAGACAGGCTGACACTCAGATCCCAGCCAGGAGGCCACAGAAACAACTTCCTGGAGCCAACCAGGTAGGCACTCAGGGCCGTGAGCAACAGGAAGGTGCCCCAGACTCCTTGGCGTGTGGGGCTAGGATTTCCAGCTCCAACTGCGGGCAACCTCCCTGCTGACCAGGCTGCTCAGAAGTGAAGGGAGAGCATGCATGGGACCTCTCCTCGAAGGCCACCTGGCCTGGCCACCACACTCAACCTCAGCTGCAGTGGGGCTCTGTTGCCATCTGCCGGCTTAGGCCCAGCACCACATGACACCCGGAGAATCACCGAGTCCATCTGCCAGGAAAGGTGGATCCAGCGCAGAGGAACTGCACACGCCACGCTCCTCTGGGCTTCCGAAACCGGGAGCCTGGGGTGGGGAGACTGTTCCCTGAGGGTGGGAAGACCAGCAGGCCAACCTAACTTGGAACAGAGCCAAGGCTGGGAAGGCCTGGGAAAGCTGAGCCCGGCGTCCAGGGGGTGTGACTGCTGTGCCTAAGCCGTGGAGCCAGCAGCAGGGCCAACAGTTCAGGGCAGCACTGGGGTTTGGGGCAGGCTGAGGTCAGAGGTCTCGCAGACAGCACCCTGCACAGGCCGCCCGCGTTTCTGCACCAAACCTCAGTGGCACCCAAGGCCAGAGGAGCGGCACCTACTCACCAGACAGAGTGCCTGACAAGGCGGCGTCCAATGTGGACACTCGGAAGAGTCTCAAGGCCTCCTCCACATCCACCTCCGTGGCGAAGGGCTGCAGCTTCATCTTGCTGAGGGCCTCTGCGATGCGCACGATAGCCTCCAGCTGCCTGTGTGATGGTGGGTGCTCAAGGCGGTCTCAGCCCACCTCACCCCAGGAAGAGGGGACTGCAGCAGGGACCACTGGCTGTGCCTGCAACCCACCACCCTTTGCTCCTGGCAGCAGAGCCCTGATCTTCTACTCCAGCAGCACATGCTGCTGCTAAGTGCACCTCCCGGCCTCTCGCATCCAGGGATACCTATGACCAGGCTGTGGCCAGTGAGCTTTAAGTTTGAGCACTGCAGGTTACGTGGGGAACACCCTGAAGGGAGCCCCGCTTTCTTTCCTTATCTGCTGCCCTGAACATATAAGCAATGACTAGAGCCCCAGCTGTTGGCTGGGGCCAGGGAAAAGGGTGGCCCTGCAGGAGCCCAGCTGCTGGCAACTCCAAGAAAACACGCCCACAACCAGTGTCACACACCTCACACTGCGAATAAACTCCCTGGCTGCACTAGCAACCCTGTGTTTGCCACTCCACAGCCAGAGCCACTGACTGACCAGTGCAGAGGTGGGACTCAGCCCAGCAGCTCCCCGTGCCTCTGCACTACGTTCTCAGACAGCAAGAACCAGACAGCAGTTCCCAGTCATGGGCTGCCGAGGTGGGCGCGGCTTGGCGGCCAGCCCTGACCCAGACAGTTGAGCCCGGGAGGCTCACCGCACGGTGATGGGGATGCTGGAGCGGCGGTCGCTGTCCCTCTCGTGCTGCCGGGCCCCACTCCGCATGATGATGTAGCGGTTCTTCAGCTTCTCTGCAGCCTCTGCAGACAGCCGGGGGCCACACTTCCTGCAGGACAACAGGGAGCACGCAGAGTGAGGCCAGGGGATTGGGGCACCTACCACACCCACACCGCCTGTCCCCACAGAGCACGCAGCTTCAGAGACTTAACAGCACCAGGCCGGCAGGCGCCAGAGACCCACAAGGAGACAGCGGGGCCACTGGTGGGAAGCAGGCTGAGAAGCCAGGCACCTGCTGCATGGTGAAGGCCTCTGCTGCCGCCGCCAGCCACCAGGCAGCCATAGCCTCCAGCAGACATCTGGTGAGCAGCACCTCCTCTTTCTGTCCCTTGCCCCTACCGCCCCGCCCAGCCTGGGACTAAAAAGAGGATTGGGAAACCTGAGGATGTGGGAGAAACCCTAAAAATAGGACCACCGGAGCCATGGCAGAGGGGAGCCTGGACTCCAGCACCCTGAGTTCTCGGTATCTGCCTATGCCTGTGCCACGAATGGGCATGACCTCTGCCCTGGGGTGCTGCAGTGTCACATGGACCTAAGCAGCACAGGGCACCCAAGTCCATTCCCAGCCCATCTCCACTACCACCCACAACTCACTGCCTGCCTTGCCACAGTTCCCATCTGCTGAATAGACGACAGTCTCCTGGCTACCTAACCTCTGAGGTCTGGGAGGACGGTTAAAGTTCTGTGCATACAGAACACTCAGAACCGTCCCGGCACAACAGAAACACAACAGAAATGTTCGAAAACAGTAATTATAACTTGGTACACAGCAGGACATCTGCAGCTTACTCGTTATCCTGTGCAATCACTCCAAAACCCCGAGAAACTCAACCTGGGGAAATAAGGCTGAGAAAGGTTGAGCGACCTGCCCAAAGTCACACAGCAGAGCCACATTCACAAGATTCCTGTGGGTCAACTGGAGGGGTCCATGGAGATGGGAAACTGACAGCCAGAGCGAGCTGCGCAGCATCAGAACCTGGCCCTGCACAGGATGGCGCCATTGGGCAGGGCATGTAAAGCACTCACACACGGCAGTAGGCAATGAACTTCTTCAGCTTGGCCAGGTCGATCTCGCCCTCCACGGCCTGTGTCTGTGTCAGCGCGCTCACATGCAGCGTGAGGACATGCTTGGCCAGCATCTGAGAGGCAGAGGGGAGGGATGCTGGGTTGATCCTGGGTATCCGGAGGCAGGAAGGCCACAGGGGCCACGGAGGCCCGAAACCTGAACCAGAAGGCCCTAGCGTCTCAGACACTCGCCCTGCTGGCTTCCTGGCAGCCCAGCCACTCTGAGGTGAGCATCTGCAGAAGGACACACTCGGGCCCAACCAAGCCAGCGATGTCCCCCTAGGGCTGCCGCTGGAACGACTGGGAAGACGCAGCCTCCTGTAATGCAGCAGCAGCTGAGCAGGTGACACAAGACACAAAGAATGGGGAGTGGCTTCCCGGTGACATCACCTCCACTATGGGAGGCCAGGCAGGGCAGGGCTGTCTGCAGAATGCCCTGGCCCTGCCCTCTGCAGGCCATCACCCAGACAGAACTGGGCTCCTGGCTGGTCAGTCTGAGCCCTGCTCCGAATGTGGGGGTGAAGGCCCCACAGGCCCCTCCGCAACGCTCTGCTGTCAGCCACCACTATCACCTCCTACACACCCACTGTCGGCCAACTTGGCCTTCGAACTTAGCTGGCCAAGGCCCAACTGCTGTCCCCAGTCCTGCTGTGGACATACCATGTCCCTCTCCTCGTTGTGCTCGTCCTTGACAATAAAGATCATATCGAAGCGGGACAGGATGGTGGGCATGAAGTCGATGTTGTCCTCCCCCTTCGTCTCATCCCAGCGGCCAAACACCGAGTTGGCAGCAGCCAGGACAGAGCAGCGTGAGTTCAAGGTGGTGGTGATTCCAGCCTGCAAGAGGAGGAGGAGGTCACCAAGAGCCTTGGGGCAGCCCCTCACACATGTGTACACACACACACGTGTACACACACACACACGTGTACACCCACACACAGGCAAACACGTGTTTGCAGGGTGGCACTGCCACCAGCACGCGCCTGAGCAACCAGCACGGAGCGCAGCCTGTGGTGGCTCCAGCAGAGGGCACTGGGCCGGGTCGGCTCACCTTGGCGATGGAAATGGTCTGCTGCTCCATGGCCTCGTGGATCGCCACGCGGTCGTCTTCTCGCATCTGCAGAACACAGAGAAACTTCGTCAGACCCACCAAAGTGGGGGCTGTGGTGGCAGGAGAATTAGCAGCAACCACCAATCTGGTACAGGAGGAACTGGGTCACTTCCAGCTGCAGGCATGGTCAGCCTCTCCTGTGCCAGGCATGAAAACTGAGGCTCGGAGAGGCTACAGGACTCACCAGTCACCCCAGAGTGACAGCCAGTTCTCCCCATCAGAGCTGACTTCTGTCAGGCTCGCACCAGAGGCCACACAGCCCTGTCACTCACCTTGTCAAACTCGTCGATACAGACAACCCCGCCATCAGCCAGGACCATGGCGCCGCCCTCCATGATGAAGTTTCGGGAGGAGGGGTCCCTCATCACTGAGGCAGTGAGTCCAGCCGCACTGCTGCCCTTCCCAGATGTATAGACCTAGAGAGGGAGGCCAGAGTCAGGGCCACTCCGCAGCGGAGGGAAGAGCCCAAGCATGGCCTAAATGTCCTGAGAACATGGCCCCACTGGTGAGTGGAGGCCCAGAGAAGGGGAGCCCCCCACAAACTGCCTGGGGCTGGGAAGCCCAGAAGGCTGCCCCACACAGGTTCACAGACCTGCAAGACCCATGCTTCCCTGAGCCCTGGAAACTGCACAGGCCTGAGACGCTGAGAGCCGACCATAGAGCTGTGGCGCAGACACACGTGCACAGGACTTCACGATCACGTTTCACACTGAGTACGCGGCTCAGTGGCCGACTCTGGCCTAGTGCTCCTGCCCCTAAACCCACTTGAGCCTGTGAGTTGCAGCCCTCTCCACCTTGCCTCCCAGGCCACAGACAAGGAGTGAGGAAGGTGTTCTGGCACACTGTCCACTCACCCCAATGGGAGAGCACTTCTCCACAAACTTTAGGAGCTGGGACTTAGCTGTCCCCGGGTCCCCCAGCATCAGCAGGTTGATGTCCCCTCGGCGAGTGAGTCCATCAGGGAGCCTGGCAGGTGGGCAGGGAAAAGAGCCCACAGGAGGCCAAGACTCAGCGGTCACCGAACGCCCGCAACCACTTACGAGCCAGCCGGGGGAGCAGCTTGGACGGCTCTGGCTCCCCAGACAGCGACAGGGTGAATGAGGACAGTGCCTGCCTTCCGGGCAGGGAGGGTTAGGCAGCGGGCACCCGAGGCCACATGCAGGTGCCCAGTGAGCAAGCGATACACACTCCTCCCAGTGAAGAGAGCGCCATGGACATGCTCCGGGCTCTAAGTGTCCCCAGGAGTTGGGCCCCGGCAGCTGCCACCCTACCCACAAACCAAGCACCGCAGAGACGTGATCACTGTCATTATTTACAATACTTCCACTTCAGGACTTTTGAAGGACACCAGATGTCTTCCAGCTGCCTCACTCTTAGGAAACTGGCCACAGATGGTGTCCCTCCCTCTCCCAAAGCCACCCAGTAAGAGCGGTCCCCAGCCCACACTTTTGCTGCCTTTGCGTATTATCTGAGGCAAGGGACGGAAGACTGAAAGCAGCCTGAAAGCACAGCAGGCTGAGGGCCTGGCTACTGTCCTCCAGGTACCATGTCACCAGTCTCCTGGCCCTCACCTCTTCCGGGAGCCCCCGAAGAGCAGGCAGGCAATGGCCTTCTTCATGTCTGTGCCCCCAAAAATGGAGGGCGCGATGCTCCTGGAGATGACCTCATAGACATTGGGGAGGGCAGCCAGGCGGCGGAACTCCTCCTCCTCCTGCGGACTCACAGAGCCGGCAAAGCTTCGGCCTGCACCGGAGGGAGCTGGGTAAGGCCATGGGTACTGCTTGGCCCATGGGTCCTCTGACCCTGGACATGTATTTCAGCACACACTCTTGGGGCAGGGCCACAGGTAAAACTGTGGGGCCCAAGTCAGGATGATGAGAGGTGGCCAGCTACCTGCTTAGTAGCTGTGCGGGCCCCACTTACCAGAGCCGTCAGTGTCCACCTGGATGCCCAGCACGCGGACGTACGCGCTCCGGATGCCCACGCCCACCTTGTCACGGCCCCTGCTGGGGTTCAGGCCAAACTTCTTGATGGAGTAGATGCCCATGATGGTGACTCTGTTCCCAGGGACAACTTTGTCACATAGGTACCTGAAACAAGGATGGGGAGAGTAGCAGTGAGGTCCTCGTGGGTGTGGCTAGCTACTCCCATGGTGCCCTTGCCACCTCAGCATTCCCACCCCAAGCATCACCCCAGGCTGGCTCCTGCCACAGCCCCTCCTGGCCTCCAAGGCCAGGACTCCACT